>JANIJG010026029.1:42049-59593 GCA_024611175.1 Megaceryle torquata
TGGGTTAGGGTTAGGGGTGGGGTGGTGGTAAAGGCCATATTTTTGTTTTTCTTCTCAGATTTAACACTATTTCCTTGTAGTTCATGTGTCATCTCTAAACACAGCAATCTAAGGGTTATCTTAGTTCCTCAAAACAAAAGAGTCAAGAACACCAGTAGTGCCGATTTTGAGGCAGATCTCTTAATAACAGATCTCTCTGTAAATTCTTCCCTGCTTTCCAATACAATGGAGTCTGGTAAGCCAGATGGTAAGCCATCTAACCAGATGAATACATCTGGTAAGACCATGATGTATTCAGCAGTAAATGTTTATCCACTTCTGATTTTCTACCTATTTCCTGCTCACACACCCCCAGTAGATGTTAGGGGATTTTATTTGTTTGTTCATTTGTTTTGTTATGCCTTTGAAAAATACAGAGTGGGGACACATCTCTTTCAGGAGACCGTGGAGGCATAAAGAGAGAAAGAAGACATGTAGGGTTAGGAGGGAGGGGATAGAGACATCTGACAAAATAAACTAAACCAAGTCTGAGGGTAGGCTGGGATGAGGAACCAGAAATGGGGAAGACATAAAAATATTTGGAAAAAAAATCCAGAGACAGAATCTGGGCAAGGGGAGTGAAAAGAGCTGATAGAAAAGTTTGTTATATAGTATGTGTTTGCACGTCTTCTGGTGTTTGCCCACATAACAGTTTTACAACTGAAGTCTTAAATCAAGGGTAAGATGCTATTGTGTCATTACTGTTAGGGGATTATTTTTGTTTATTGACTATCAGAAGACACATTCCAGAAATAAAAATAATTGATACATTAAAAAAAACCCCAAACTTAGGATCAATTAAGAAAGATTAGGAAGTGCCATATGTTAGGTAACTTTATAAATGCAATTTAAGTCTCTATGCATATGCATTATAATAGAATTGTTTGAGTTTTCAGAATGAGTGAAAATATATTCAGATATTACCTATTCCACTATATTCATCAGAGAATGGAGAAAGTTCACATTACAACCTATTCATTAATACAGTGTCTTTTACCTGATTGAGCTTGCTTTTTGCAATAAATTTCAGGTGCCTGCAATTTTTTTTTTTTTTTTCCTGTAAAGAAAATACAGTGCAGTAAAATAGCATCACAGTAGGGAAGCTTCAGTTATTTCATTAATTTAAAATCTGGGTCACTGCACAGCCATTAAAATAATCCTAAACCAAATAGACTGCCCATTCTTACAGCTGAAGAAAGGTGGTGGGAAAATTAACTGCCTGGGTTGAACTAACAAAGGTGGCAGACCAAAACACTTAAAGACGGACAAGCCATGTAGTTCAACTGATAAGCAGCTTCAACTCTGAAAGAAAAGCTGAAGCAGCAAAGGGTGTGTCTTGCTTCTCACATGGTAGTATATTGCAGTGTCAGCTCAAAGAAAAATGAAAACTTTGGTTTAAGAAGTCTGAACTAATGTTCACATGGGAAATTTAATGTAAGAGTAAACTTTGTAACAAATTGACAGTTAAGCTAACAATTTATATAAATGTCCATGCAACTTGTTAAGTAATCTTGGCTACTTTAGGTTTCTTCTATCCTCAAAGGCCTTACGTTTGTCCAAGAACCTGAAGGAATACTAAATGAACAACTAAAGTTGCAATGAACAGATGATAAACTTTCCCACTGGATAAAAGAAAAACAAACAACAACAAAAGCACGGAGGAAGAACCTCGGTACAAAAGTCTTCCATTCATGCAACATAACTGTTGATATTTTTTAGACCCGAAGAAGACAAATTGCTCAGTTTGGGTTATTTTTAAATACACATGCTCATGGTTTGTGAAGGTGAGCCATGGTGATAAATGAAGATGGATTTGTGTCAGAAATTTGGAATATAAACTTTTAACTTTCTCAGACATTGAGTCAGATCCACTGTAGCAAATCAGGATAGGAGATAGACACAAAAGCCAAGTGTGTCATGAAAAATGCAACAAGATAGTCAAGTTTAGAGTTGCTGTGGAAACCCTACTGCTGAAACTTCTGACTTCTGTGCCTTTGACTTCTTGATCATAAGTTTTCACTAAAGGAGTGTTTGTGTTGAATGTATTTTCTTTTCCTTCTACTTGGAAACAGATTTGCATGAGAATGGTACCTTTGTTTCCTGGGATTCCATCTGCTTTCACTGCTTGCTGCTCACCTGAAGCCATAATCCTCTGTGTGAGACTACAAATTACACACAATTAAGGGTTTCAGGTGGGGAATGGTTACCAGAGTAAGATGAACTCTTCAGATAAAAAAGGTGTCATTTTCATGCAAACCTTTCTGATAATAAGGAATGAGAGAGGAAAAAAAGAGAACAGAATACATAGCAGTGACAGAAGTGTTTCTCAAGAAAATTTTTTGGGGAATTTTTTTCATTACAAAACATCCCGTTTGCATGGGAACCTGCTATGCCATTAACATTTCATGGGGAAGACTGCAAATGGTAGACATCATAGCATACCCTTCTCCCTCTATGTCAGGCTTATAAATCTGCTACCTCTCACACAGCATGTTTTAAAGTCCCTTAAGATAAGGTGAGGAACATTGATAAGCCTACCATAACTCAGAAATGTGAACAGTGCCAGTGCTTGCTTTAAATTGCCAAATAAAAAATGTGAGTCTATCCAGCAAGATAAGCTGATGCACTTGCCTTGAATTTGCAGCTCACCCTCAGACCTTCTTTTGCGACAGAAAAGGCAAAGTGAAAACGTGGGTTAAGCTGCTTATAGATGCTATGTTGAGAGAATGGATAACGCTAAACTCCCTTCAGAATTAGACAATGTTCTGGCAAAGCTTTAAAAAAGGTTTTAAGAATGAAGTGGCATCACCACTAAAAACAGAATTGTACACTCATCCAGGCTGGAAGTACAGCTCAATCCCTTGTTAGAACAGGGCTAATGTCAAAGTCAGGTCAGGTCACTCAAGTTTTGAAAATCTTTGGTACAGAATCTCAGTTATCAGGTAATAATAATACCAGAGGCCCAGCAGGCTGGCAAGCTGTAATCTGGTATCACATAAATGAGCTGAACATCATTATTAAATAGACATATGCAAAATTATCTACAGTATGTGCAATATCACAGCAACTCACTGATCCTAGTAAAAAAAAAAAAAAAAATACTGTCCTTAATTCCTGACTAGAATTCTTTTAAAGAACCAACAAAAGAGTGAATTAAATTGTACCTGTGAACAACATAATCTTACTGGGACTGCTAAGGGATATTGAAGATGGTTCAAAATCAGATAAGTGACTTTAATTAGCACTGCAAATAGATACATTCAGGTCTATCACAGTGCAGGACATCATAAAACAATTAGCTCTTCTAACTGACCAAAACAGTATCACAGACTACATCTGTATGCAGTGATTTTAGAGCAAGAACAGAAGGAGGAAGTGCTCAGCCACCAGCACTATCTGGAAATAGTGCAACATGCCCCAGCAGTAGCAAAACATTACGTATAAGAAACCGCAATTTACAAAAGAAAGGCTTCCCTTTTGATGAAGATGGATTTTTATGACAAAACTAATGTCACTTTTACAGTTGGTTAACTCTAATACACAAGAGCAGGGATCAGCTCTGTGGCAAGCAAATAACCAGCACACTACACACAAATTCAAGTAAGGGCAACATTACAACTCAAGACAATTTCAGTCATCATATGATAGGTGTATGTAAGAGATTTTGGAAGGGCAGCAGAAAGACCAGCTTCTTTCCCAAAAACTACTAACAGACTGTTGTGTAACCTCAGGTGAAATCACTTCTGTGCTCTATGCTTCTGCTTCCTTTCCTACTGGGTCTATTTAGACTAGGAGTTCTTCAGGGAAAGGGACTGTCTCTCACTTTCTATTTATACAGTGTCTAGCACAGCTAGCCCCTGATCTCACATGAGATCTATAGATGTTATTGCATTACAAAAAATAACAACAGTAACAATGAAGATATAACCAAATTAGACAAATATGAGAGGCATTAGATTTACTCATGAGAAGCTTCACTGGATCTTTTATTAGAGTCCATTACAACTGCCAATCTTAATGCTTAGTTAATACAGTGGGCAAAACTAACAATAAAAAGTATGTAGGTGAACAACTATAGAAAACTGAAGGCTGAAGGTCAACCCTGTGTCTGTTAAAGGGACCTATACTTAGCCTGTTGTAGCTGATTTTTGTTATAGGTGATATAACAGACTTAAAAAATTATTTTCAAAATGGCAAGATGTTTAACAGATTTGACAGACAAAAAACTGTTACAAGGCATTATGTCTGTTAGTAAAATTTCACCCGGTTGTCCCTCATAATGACACTAATAGCTTGCTTTTTATTAACCCTTATCTTCAAATGGATACTCTTTATTATGCAAGTTCTAGCAAAATGTGTCTAGCAACTTTTCACCATTATTCTGGATTTCTTTTCAAAAAGGCGTTCCCATTTCAATCTTATATGAACTACTCATCTGCTGAAGTCCATCAGAATTTTTAACTCCTTTCAAGGGGTGCTTCTAAGAAGGAAAAAATCTACTCATTTCTGGAGAACCATTCATTTCCTTTTTCATATCAAGAAACAAAGCAGTCTCAGAAGGATGTAGCAGACAGTAAGCAAACAGATTCATTTGCTTTGCTGGAAATATTTATTCTTTCTTTCTAAGATATATTTTACAATGATATGATAACTTAAAATGAGAGGAAAAGCATGATACCTTTGGTAGTTCTCTACCAGGAATGTTTCTGGAGACACCTTATACCTAGGACAGTCTACTCCATTTCAAAGGCAAGTATTTGCTCTATAGAAGCAACCTCTGCTAATGGATGCAAACCTAGCAGACAGCAAAACCACTTTGATCTCCCTTTTTAAATGGTTTTGGAATTTATCCATTGCTAGGGAGTCAGTTTCTTCTCCTGGAAAATGATGAACCCTTGTACTGATTATACTCCTTGATCAACAAAGCTAAATCCTAACATTTTAGACTCACAATAAGATTTGTATTGGTATAATCTCCAAACATGCCTTCACCATGTAAATATCCAAAAGATTTCTAGGGCTTTTTTTATTCTAATCCAGAGAGGTATCAGCAGGAATACTTCAGATCCTAACAGTAGTCACTTCTAACTCAATGTAAGTTTTATAAATAAGAAACTGCAGAAACTACACAATTAACATGATGTCAAAAGTTACCAAAAAAATATTTTTTTTATACAATGGAATATTTGAGAGTGGATATTTGAAATGCTGGATATCTGTAGCTCTTAATACTATTAGATGATTTACCCATGGACAAAGTCCTGCATAATTTCAGATAACAATAACTAAAACACAGAGCAATTCAAGTATGAAATACTCTGGACTTTTAATGCAGTTTGATGAGGAAGTTTATGTTCCTTGCTATATGGAATTCTAAAATCTTAGGGAAACAAAAATACCCCACTAATTGGAATTTGTTTGCTTTGTAGTTTTTCATTAGAACCAGTTATTTTTCTTGTACTGTTGTTTTGCATGTATTTATATATTTTTTCAGTCAGAACTGAAGAGCTATATTCAGCGAACCTTTGTCTTTGTAAGATCTCTTGTCATAAATATTATTCCCACAGATTTAATTTAGTACGCTGAATTTTTAAGGACTAAGTAAAAAACCAAAAGCAATAAGGAACAATGCAAATTTCAAAAGCAATTAACAGCACACTGAATACCTTGCACTAAAATGATTGCTTTGCATCCACTGAAAATCAGACTGTATTAAAAAATTTATAGCCCACAAGGCAGATGCTAGAATATGAACTCGTCTGGCCTCCTACTTTTATGTAGTTTACAAAGGTCAAACAGAGCCCGAAAAGCATGTGCACAAAACGAAGCATTGTACTAGCAGTTTAGAAGGTGAGAATTCAGTTATGTTTTTGTTTTGCTTTCTAGTCTTCAAGATATTGTTATTAGCTTGTAACCCATGTATAATAATAAATACTTATCCAAGAGAAATATTAATAACAATAAATACAGGATTACATAGTAATTTGATTAATTAAATAAATAAACTAAGTATTACTATCTAATACACTGTGTATAATGACTTAAAAAGAAAGTAATTAAATTATGTATTTTAAACATTACCAGATATATGACCAAGTCATACAATATACATCAAGATGAAGATCTGACTTTCCCTGTTCTTGATTCAGATTTTGATAATAGCATTATGCAAACACGAAGTTTGACTTCAGATCTGAATTTTGCTGAAAGGAATAGATACTGAGTTCTGACTGGAGCCCATTTTGAAACGTCACACACACTGAGTTTTCTATCGTTGATGAATGATTTGGATGATATTTAAAATAAATATCGTTATTTGATCTAGACAGATGAAGTGACATTTATTCAACCTGGACTGGACATAACTAAGAAGTCTTCTCAAAGATGCAATGTCACCCAAGCATTGGCAAAAGACTGACTGGTAGAATCAAACCAGCCCATGGCTTAATTTTGAATTGTCACACTTAAACACCTTTGTGCTAAACACCATGTTTAGTGCGCTGAGCACAAAGGCAAATTCTAAGAAATGTCCACACGAATAATTAGGCACTATCAGACATCAATGTTTAAGAAATTAGCATTTGGGGAAAAAAAAAAAAAAAAGGCAAAGTAAGCTCTCTATTTTAGGACTGTGAAAAAAAAAAAAAAAAGAATAAACAAGAAAGCAACATTCGATTTCTTACTGTTTTGGAAGAAAGGCGGAAGTAGAAAAAAACCAGAAGGTGCAGTATTTAAATTTTTTAAGTGAATAGAGATGACATTTCTTAGAGAGTGTCTGAGCACCTCCTTCAAAATAACTGACATCAAGAAAAGAAAGAAATAAACCTCACAGCTTCTGCTAGCTAATGTTGCACAAAAGGCACTGTTACCGAAAATTCCCCCCATCCCTAATGGGTGGGAGGTGGGACTACTACTGGATTTGCTGTTGCCTGCTGTGCACGCCACTGTTTCCCAACGTATGCAAGGGGAAACTTGCTTGTTCTAATCAAAGACAGGAGTACTAGTGCTGTGTGCACACACTCTCCTAGCACCGACATATGTTGACTTCAACTTCAGAATGCTTTTCTATGACACTGTAGAGACACTTGACTTCCCATTGGGGAAGTGTAGCTTTCTTTCCTAACAATGGGCCAACTGGTTTTCATAACGGAGATAAATGCTCCCTGCTGTGAATTGTAATAGAAAAACATGTCAAACAACTAACAATAAAAAGAAGCACAGCCAAAAGACTGGCTTTTCCTGTTTTTATGTGCAGCATAGAGGAATCTGAGCACGTGAACAGCACTTGGCTCCTTACAAGCCAAAATATCACTTCTTTTAAATGAGAAAGGGAAAAATACAACTCATTTCTGACCCTTTTTTCACTCTGAAGTGCAGACATGAAAACTGAGCCCATTAGCACTTATTTGCCAGAGGTTATTAAGAAATATGTGAATATGAAAGTCAGATGCTTTATTAAAAAAAAGGAATGGTTATTCAGTTAGGATTTTTCCACCCTTTTATAGTTGTGAGTGATAAGGACAGCCAGCTGCTGTTCTGATGATCCCATGATACTTAGTTTTAAGTTTTCTGCTTTTGCTGACAATAGATCATTCATTTAAAAACTCCTCCTCTTCTGACCTATCATATGTTCACTTTCTTCCTGCCCTGCATGATACTCTATTGCCTTACGTTTCTTCCCTGACTACCCTTTATAGCCCCCTAGTTTTATTTTGACATTTCTTACTACTTAGTTCTGTGAAACTACTCTGTAAATCTTCAATGAAAGTCACCATTCCTACACCCACGTCTTGTCCATTTGGCAGGTTTGCAATGCATTTTTCCTTTTCTTGCTGTCCTTCTAATCTGCTTAAACTGGAAGAATCCAACAATGAGGAATTTTCAGTAAATATACATGATTCTACAGATTATTGGTTAATACTAGATCTAGTCACTTTGGGTTAGTTTGTACAGAAGGTATTAAGATAATTGTGGTCTTTGATTGACCTCCTTGACCTCAGATGCACACATTGCTATGGCTAAAGACAGTCCTAGTTTATGGTATGCCTCTGGTAATGGTTGATGATGAGGTCTCTAAAGTGACATCTGTAAACTGCCTACAGTACCGAGAGTCATTTTGATAGGAGTGAAATTTTGACAGTCCTGCTTTGACAGGCATGAACATGTCTGTCTGTTCGTATCTTTGTTCTGTTCTCCTTTTCTGTTTCTCTTGTTTGCTACATGTACCAGACTCCTAGAAAGAAAGATTGGTGCGTGTGCCAGGCACACTGAGCTTCATATGTGGCAGACATACAGTATTTAACTTGTAAGCGTTTCCAGGAATACCAGGGCACAAACAGGAAACCTGATCCCATCACGTCTCAAAAGACTTAACTGAACATGCCTAATTATACAACATGGGCATTTGGATGCATCTGATTCACTGCACCCATAGGATGAATATTTGCATGAGGCTGAGGAAATTTTAAGCCACAGGAAGCTGAGCAAGTATCACTGGCTGCTTATCCTCTTATTTTTCTCAGAGTATCCACATCGCTGGCGGATGACTAGGCTGGATAGATTTTGGATGCAGTATGTTCTTAGGACTTAGTTGGTGTGAATCATGCTGGTGAGAGATGGTGCTAGAAGGGACAAATCCGCTCAGGTCCCTCTGGTGCCTTGTATTTCTGCCAGTTTGTGTGGTACTTTTTGTTACCTCTGATTCTACTATAATGAGCCTACTGCTGTTTGATTTTAAACAAAGCATTTCAAAGGAGAAAAATAACAGTGACTTCATCTAATGTTGCTGTTTGCCTACTACATTTTAACACTCCCTTACTCCACATATAAAGTCAGCACCTCACACCTGGAAGTTATTGTTATTTTGATCATGAACCCTAAATCTCCTGGAGCATAAGAGGATTCCTTATTCACTTGCATGGTGGATGCCTGTGCTTTCAGAACAATAGGTGCTGGACAACATCTGTGTTTATAAATGTGACATTCTAGACAAGCACAAATTGTGAGATTAGAAACAATAGATTAGAGAATACAAGAAGTTTGTTACTGTAATAAGGATGATTAGACTGTGGCTGGGTTGTCAGTGGAATGGGAGAGGTCACGGAAAAAGCAAAGAAGAAGAGTCACAATGAGAGTCTTCAAATGTGTGGTTATCAGAAAGGCTGCTTCCACCCTGCTCTGGTTTCTGTTAATAAGACCACAGCTTGGAACCCATCTGAAGACTCTGACATATAAATGCATTAAGGTACATTAGCTACTATGGCCATAAAGAACCTTAGAGTCATGACATTATCAGATATGCAGGACAAAGAACAGATCCTCAGAGCAGCCAGAGAAAGCAAACAATTAATTACAAGAATAGCCTGCCCACATGTTGTTCTTCCCAGACCTGAGCCCTATAGCAAAAACTGAAAAGGCA
Organism: Megaceryle torquata; assembly: GCA_024611175.1. Classification (NCBI taxonomy): domain Eukaryota; kingdom Metazoa; phylum Chordata; class Aves; order Coraciiformes; family Cerylidae; genus Megaceryle; species Megaceryle torquata. Next base: position 51,507 of record JANIJG010026029.1, read on the forward strand.
TAAATTAGATTTTAAGATGCTGGGAGATGTTGAAACTTACTTCCATTTGATAAAGAATGAAGTTTTCTACAGAGGACAGTCATATACTGTTTCTGCAGGGTGTAGGAAAAAAAAAAAGAAAGTACACTTGAAAGCATAACAATAATCAGGATCTCTGTAGCATTGGAGAAAATCCGGAAAAAGGAGTGGATGCTGAAGGATCTCTTGAGCCAATATATTTGGGCTCGAGTGGGAAGGGGAAGAAAAGGGGGAAAGAATAGAGCCCAATCTATAGATGACTGAAGTCTTCTCTCTCTTCAAGTAACAACTGTCAAATATACCATATGGAATTGTACATTTCATGTGATATTTAGGATAATATTTCTGCAGCATTAGATCAAATATTAAAGACTGCTAGTATCCTGAGCAGGCCTACCTTCTCTCAAAATTATTTTAGTCAGTATTAACTACCATTTTGTTCACATAGCAGATTTCTGACCCTTGGAGTGAAAAAGAAACAGACACTGTCTTTCTGAGGGTTTATATTATATCAGAGAGGCAGTGAGTGATATATTGTAATGGTTGGATAGTTTCCAGCTACCATTAAAGAAGAGAGAGAAGAGGGTTTTTTCCAGGTAGAAATTAAGCCTTTTTTTTTTTTTTCTATCTTAGTGATTAGTCATTTCTTATTACCACAATATTTACTGCGCTGGAGCCAAATGTGAGCTGTAAGAAAATGAAATGGTAGCAGTTGGAAGGATGTCATAATTTGTACCATGAAATTTAGTTTGCAATTTTTACATTCAGGGAATAGATGTAAATAAACATTCTTCTGCAAAGGAGTGGAAATAAGCAGCTGTCTGCGCTACATTATACTCGAGAACAGTAATGGAAATTGTGTGAGAAAATAAAGGAGAACTGGCTATTTGGGTTGTCAATTCCCGAATGTCAACAAAGATGAAAACTGAGAATTGAGATTTTTAAAAATTAATTAACAGTTAAATTTTAGCACCTGCTTAGGACTTTATTAATAAGAAATCTTAAAGCTGAAGGTAGTACAGATGTTTACTAAATTAAGTTGCTTAGGAGTCCCTTTCTGCCAGAATCTACCAGCAATGTACACATCAGAGCTGAAATTAAGCACAATGTTGTTGCTGCCTGCACAGGTGGGTGTCTTCCACAGTACATGACCAGTGTCACACTGTTGCTGGACAAAAGAAACAAGTGTCTCTGAACCTGCTGTGAGACTGGCCCTAGGTTTGCGCTCTGCAGAACTAGTCCATGCAAGTCATGACAAGCACTGTCTACTGAAATATAGCACTGAGGCTTAATATTTTGACAATATTAATCACTTGCACATCTCTTTCAATTCGTACTTGCAGAATGTTCTTTCATTCATATTTTTTTTTCCCATCCCATGTCGGAACTACTTCACAGAACTTTTACATAGTGTAAAAATGTACCTAACAAAGGAAAAAGGGAAAGAGACAGGCCCTGGAGACAAATATATCACGTGGACTCACTTAGGCCCAGACCTGCTCACTCTCAGTTTCATGGACATAAATAATATTATTGCCTTCAATGGCACTTCTTTCAAACTTAGACCGGTATTTGATGGATAGACCCATAAGTCTCGTAACTACAAATTCTCTGTTCATATGAATAAAAGCCTTCTGAGCTTAAATAAATAAATAATTCGAAAGCAACCTGTATACTCATAAATATTTTCATCTTTTTTAAGACATACTTTTTTTTATATGAATGTTTTAACTGTAGGACAGCTCTGATGATTAATACTGTACTGAGAAGCATCATTCCAATGGGTATAACTAGTTCTCTTATAAAACATGGCTGTTAAATGTTGAAAAGGATATGTTTACCAAATATTTTATAATTTTTTTAGAAAAACTGTGTGCATATGGCCTTACTTTACTTCATATCTACTTTTTTATTATTAGTTATTTAAGATGTCAATCTGTCGTTGTTCTATACCCATCTGACAACTGTGCAGTAACACTGTCTGTAGTTTCTTTTCACAGTTGAACCACAGAAAAGATGTTTATAATTGACCATGCAGTGACACACAGTTGCCATGTCTTTGTTTTAGTTCCCATTAGTTATCTATGCTCTATACTATTTCCTGTTAAATGTATGCTTGCATTCTACTGATTTCATCTCAGATCTGCTTAAAAAAGTGAAGAAACTGTTGACATCTGTGCTGCAGGGACTACCTACATCTCAGGGAGATAGCCTGTAGTTCCACAAAGCACTTAAGAACAAGAATAACCTCTTTGTTACTCAGCAAAGCAATTTATTTAAGTATGCAGTTGAGTATTATGCTGAAAATGGATGGAATGATTACTACTTGGTGCTAAAATTGTGTTTAATTGTATTTCTTGCCTAGGCAATCAGGATTAAAGGATGACCCTGTAGCTTTAGTTATGGTTAAAGCTGTTGGTGAAAATTTACAAAGAAAACACAGTAGTTTTGTCTATTCTCTTCTGAACAGTGAGCACAATGAACTATGCTGTGATGGCAGACACAAACAATTGAAGGAAAATGTGTTTGTAACCTGGTACACCACTTTGTGTGTTGAAATGCAGACACACATGATGTTTCAGCTGTATATAAACTGTTATAAACTGGCATTTTACAGCATTTGTAATGAACTTGGTGATTATAAATGCAAATTTAGCTAATTTAAACCAGTCCCTCATTAACAACACATATTCAAAATTAGAATATTTGTGTTTAATTGCACATCCTAGTAAAAATGTGAATACATTACAACTATGCTGATATTCAGTATTGTCAAAATTTATTTCCATCACAGATTGCCTATCTTTTTGCTCTCACATTCTTCTGAACACAGGTCTGTCTTTGAAAGAAAGATTAGCAATTAAGTGACTTTCCATGTTCACTGTTACTTCTGTCACAGGGTCAGTTTTGCCATCCTAGGTGTCAACCTATGGGGGACTTCAACTTCCCAGATGTGTGCCGGGAACACAATACAGAAGAAAGGGAGTAGTGCCCGAGGTTCCTGGAGCATGTGGAAGAGAACTTCCTGCAGCTGGTGAAAATGCCAGCTAAAGAAAGTGCCTTACTGGACCTGCTGCTTGTTAACAGAGAAGGACTTGTGGGAGATGTAACAGTTAGAGGCTGTCTTGGGCATAGGAATCATAAAATGATAAGAGTTTTTGACTCTTGGAGAAGTAAGGAGCGGGGCCAGCAGAACTGCCACCTTGGACCACCATAGGGCAAACTTTGACCTGTTCAGGAGACTGATTGGCGGTATCTGTTGGGAGGCCATCCTGAAGGGTAGAGGAACCCAGGAAGGCTGGACATAATTCAGGAAAGAAGTCTCAAAGGCGCAGGAGCAGCTGTCCCAGTGTGCTGAAAGGCTGGCAGAGAAGAGACTGGCCTGGCTGAACAGAGAGCTTTGGATGGAACTCGGGAACAAAAGGATAGTTTATCGCCTTTGGAAAAGGCGGGGAGAAAATTAGGAGAGCCAAAGCCCAACTAGAAATCAATCTATGGCCATAAAAGACAATAAAATTGTTTCTAGAAATACATTAACAACAAAAGGAGAACTATGGACAATCTCCGTCCTTTATTGGATGCAGAGGGAAAGAGAGTGACTAGGGATGAGGAAAAGGCTGAGGTGTTTAATGTCTTCTTTGCCTCCGTCTTTAATAGCAGGACTAGATGTTTTCTGGGTAACCAGCCTCTCAAGCTGGAAGACAGGGATAGGGAACAGAAGGAGGCCTCCATAATGCAAGAGGAAATGGTTAGTGACCTGCTACACCACCTAGACATACACAAGTCTATGGGGCCAGATGGGTTACACCCCAGAGTGCTGAAGGAGTTGGCGGATGCGCTTATCAAGCCTATTTTCATCATTTACCAACAGTCCTGCCTAACTGGGGAGGTGCCAATGGACTGGAAGTTATCAAATGTGATGCCCATCTACAAGGAGCAGAAAAAGGATCTGGGGAACTACAGACCTTTCAGTCTGACCTCATTGCCAGGGAAAGTTATGGAACAAATTATTTTGAGTGCCACAACACACCATTTACAGGACAAACCAGGTCCAGTCAGCATGGGCTCATGAAGGGCAGGTCCTGCCTAATGAATCTCATCTCCTTCTGGGAGAAGGTGACCCACTTGGTGGATGAGGGAAAGGGTGTGGATGTTGTTTACCTGGACTTCAGCAAAGCCTTTCATATTGTTCTCCACAGCACCTTAATGAAAAAAGTGGCAGCCATAGATGGGCAGGCACTCTGTTGGATCAAACACTGGCTGGATGGCTGGGCCCAGAGAGTGGTAGTGAATGAAGTTAAATCCAGCTGGCGACGAGTCACAAGTAATGTTCCCCAGGGCTCAGTGCTGGGGCCACTCCTGTTTAATATCTTTATCAATGATCTTGATGAGGAGATTGAGAACACCCTTATTAAGTTTGCAAATGACACCAAATTAAGTGGGTGTTTTGATCTTCTTGGTGGTAGGAAGGCTCTTCAGAGGGACCTGGACAGGCTGGATCGATGGGGTGAGGCCAGTCATATGGGCTTCAACCAAACCAAGTGTCAAGTCCTGCACCTGGGCCACAACAACCACCTGCAACTCTACAGGCTTTGAGAGAGTGGCTGGAAAGCTGCTTGGCAGAAAGGGACCTGGGGGTGTGATTGACAGCCAGCTGAACATGAGCCAGCAACGTGCCCTGGTGGCCATGAAGGCCAACAGCATCCTGGCCTGTATCAGGAATAGTGTGACCAGCAGGACTAAAGAAGTGATTGTTCCACTGTACTCAGCACTGGTGAGCTGCACCTTGAGTACTGGGTTCAGTTTTGGGTGCTGCAGTATAAGAAAGACATTGAGGTGCTGGAGTGGGTCCAGAGAAGGGCAACAAAGCTGGTGAAGTGTCTTGAGAGTCTTACAAGGAGCTTCTGAGAGAGCTGGAGTTGTTTACTCTGAAGAAAAGGAGGCTGAGGGGAGATTTTATCGCTGTCTACAACTACCTGAAAGGAGGTTTTAGAGAGGTGGGTGTTGGTCTCTTCTCACAAGTCACAACTGATAGGACAAGAGGAAATGGCATCAAGTTGTGCCAGAGAATGTTTAGGTTGGACATTAGGAAAAGGTTCTATACCAAAAGCGTTATCAAAGACTGGAACAGTGAAGTGGTTGAATCACCATCCCTGGATGTATTTAAAAGCCATCTAGATGTGGTGCTTAAGGATTTGATGTAGTAGTGGCCCTGGTAGTTAGACTTAATGGTTGGACTTAATGATCTTGAAGGTCTTTCCCAACTATAGCGATTCTGTGAACCTCAGTCTTCTGGGTGTGAGTGAAGTTTCCAATACCACAGTTCACCAGCATTTGCACTATGAGAGACTGCGTGTTGGTTACTGGGATCCAATCTCATATGCTGTATGCAGTCTCAAGCTATGTTTTTTTTCAGAGACCAGGTCAAGCTCTTGTGTGTACAGGATTGTGCACATGTAAAACAAAAAGAGCCCCATGTAAAGACACAGCTCTAATACCAAACACACTCCAGGATACATCTCTATGGCTCACACCTCCTCAGAGTAGATCCAGTAAAAGGCATATGACATTTTTATTTCTGTGAGTTATCACCAGAAGGATTCTGAGAAGCAAAGGGATCTGGATGGATATAAGTTAAGAGTAGGATGGGAGCATAATGGAACAGAGAGGAGGTAGCTACCATAGAACGAAGCTGATCACACAAAGAGGAGTTGTTTTTGTAAAGAGCAAGGATAGGAAAGGCAAGAAAAAACAGAAAAATATATTATTTAGATGTTTTTCTCTAGAAGTTGAAGGAATTTGCACTGAAGTGTGGAGGAAAGCAGAAGCAAGAACTTCAAGTATTTATCACATATTTAAAGCCATGAGAAATGACACAACAGTAAGAATTTTGATGTGAAAGGAGCAAAGTGAATTGCAAAGCATATGTCACCATATTAGACAACTGCAATTGAAGTACTTCTAAAATGAGTTATATACTTTTGACATATGGCTATGCCTAAAAAGCCAATCTACTTTTACAGCCTCTCACATTTCCAGATGGAAAGGATCATTTGGAGTGCATCAAGGAATATCTACCAGACTAACACATTTCTTCTGTTGTCACCTCAATGAAATATTTTGGTGGAACCCTGAATATTGTTATACTGGATACTGTCACAGGGCCTGGAGCCCTCAGTCATGAAATGGGTCTCCTGTACTAGAATCCATTGATGCATTTCAGACAGTGGGCCAGAGGAATTTCTGGTCTCTAGCAATGCATTTACATGCACACACTAACATTTGCAGTGCAAGGGTTTATTGTTGATGTCAGTGAGTAGGAGAGGAAGGGAGGGAAACAATTTCACCCTGTGCACAATGCAAACCAGAAAATGTATGTAATGAAAAAAAACCCAACTAAGTAACTCAACATAAAATATTGCATTTATATTTTCCCACAGATGGGCAGAGAATATTTTACATTACCTGTTCCAACAGACTAGTAATCTCAAATATATCCTCTCACTGCTCTAATGATGCCATTACTATTTCACACTTGTGCTATTTTTCTTTTAGCAAATTGTTCACAAAATATTAATGTGCTTATTGCTCCTGAAACATGGATTTCAGTATTTTAAGTATGATAGGATACGACAACATCATTTTTATCCCACAATGGATAAGTATCTATTGTGTAGAAAAGCAAGTAATTTTCAGTAGACTTACATACCAACTATGAAGTCAAAGTTCTTTTTCCTTTTTATTCCTTATAATTCACATGAAATCAAATGCTCCTGGATGTAAATGTTTTTTACTGAACAAAGACAGAATCAATACAATCTAGAAGAGTTTAATATAAAACTTAGTATTTCCCAAACTGTTTTCCTCAGGAGAAAGAGGGAAAAGGAGGAAAGAGAAGAGGAGGTAAATGATTTAACCAGCTCTAGACCTAGCCATACAATTCTTAACTTTATTTCTTTTTAATTACACTCTCCCCCAAAGCAAATTTCTCATTTTATTTTGACAAGCAGCTCAGACAAATATTCACAAACTCCTCATACTACTGGAAGAAAATACTCCTACAAGAAGACGTAAACTATGCTTTCTTTAACATACATGACTGGAAAGTACAATGACCTCACTTAAGTACATGTGGGCAACCTCATAAATAGTGCAAATGCATTATTAGAAGTGTTAGCAGATTACAGCCTGATACCCAAGACTTCAGTCTGTTTATTAGCTATTGCCCTGAGCCCTGAGGGAATCTACACAGGGACTTCTCTTCTCCTGTCATGTGCAGACTTTGTGGAGTCTTTTTTATCCTGGGAGTTTGGTAAACTCAAGCTTCCCAAGATCCTTTGAAAAGTCAGGTTTGCTTTGTTTTTAAATCAGTAATTATGTAACAACACAAAATCTGATTGCTGTTGTAGCATGTGATATTACCCCTCTCACACAAGTAAAGTACCATTTTAAGACTGTAGAGGACCAAGATTTAGAAAGAATTATTTCCTATACTTAGGGGCAAACTTGTTAAAGAGTAGGAGTAATAGCACTTCAGCTAAAGCAAGGCAGGCTCTTCTGCATGACTTTCTCCCACACATCCCTCCCAATGCCAGTGACCTGTTTCACCTCCTTTTATTGCAGTCCTGGGCCCCTGTGTAACTCTGCCAAAACACCTCAGTCCTGACCTGTGATGCCCTTTGCTATTCCAGACCTGGGGCTCCCAAAAGGTTCTGCCAAGACCTCCTTTCTGACCTGCACTGAGCTCCCTGCTATTTCTCTCCTCGAGCCACTGTGCAGACTTTGTGCGAAGGCCACTCGGGTGCCCTGCAGTACCGCCTGTTATCTTTGCAGTCCTGGGCCCCTCTGTAGCTCTGTAAATAAGCCTCCATCCTGACCTGCAGCAACCCTTGCTATTAGGATCCAGGGATCTCTTCTGGGTAGAGCTTGCCAATCATTCCAGACCACTGCCTAGGGGGACTGAGGGGATTTTTTGTCTTTTTTTTTTTTTTTTTTGTGGGGGGGGAGAGGTGGGGGGGGGGGGGAAGAGAGAGGGCGGAAGGGGGGAAGGGCTGTTTTTTAAGGTTAAT
>JANIJG010026029.1:59693-82405 GCA_024611175.1 Megaceryle torquata
TCCGGACGTCTGCCGAGGGGGACGGGGTGGGTTTTTTTGCTTTTTTTTTTTTTTTGGGGTGGGGGGTGAGAGGGGGGGGGGGGAGGGAAGAAAGAGGGAGGAAGAGGGAAAGGGCTGTTTTTAAAGCTTAATAGAATCAATGAAGAATTTAAAGAATACAGTTTAACATGTTATGAAAACAAAAGCTTTGCTCTGGTTCACTGCAGCAAAAGCACATGAAATGACACTTTTCTACTTATGGGAACACAATGTGGACTGAAATAGAAGGAGAGAGCACATAGAAAAGGATTAGTCAGAAGCAATCAAAGATCCTGATCGAGAAAAGAAAAACCTAATTTTTTTTATGTGTAATTGGAGGTGCAGCCCTGCACAGCTCAGCTCTGCTTCCTTGTAGCATTTGCTACTGTTTCCCATATTCAGCATTTTTGCTCTCCCCCATCTTTTTGTATCCTTGCTTGCATGGGCCGTAGCCCAACAAAACCTGATGGTCCTGAGTCTCACCGAACTCAAGGCGCTTGGTTCAGGTACCTAACATTATTCATGAGTGAAAGGACAGGCAAATTTTCAGATTTCAAACCATGAAGTATTTGACATAGAGATTTCTAAGTTTTGCCTGTAGAACTTCATACAAAAAGATGCATCAACAGTAATACTGTCTTGTTTCATATTAATGTGCAATATGACAAACTCTAAGCATAAATCTACTTTTAGTAACAAGATAACTCTTGTTACTCCATAATTTCATAGAATTATTAGGGTTGGAAAGGACCTCTAGGATCACTGAGACCAAACTTCATCCTAACATATATCTACCCATTAGACCATAGCCTCAAGTGCTACATCCACTTGGTTTTTAAACACCTTATTTAGGATGCAGATGTGGCCTCTTTTTTGGTTTTCTTTTTTTTTTATTTTTTCCCCCTAAGAATTTTGTAAACACTTGCCCTACAAACTTAAAATCTTATCTCTTTAAATCTGGACTTTTTTCCCCCTCTGATCAGTATGATCAGTATGTGCTCATTTTCTACATCTGTAGCATCCTTTTTTCTTGTTTCTGAAACAATGTAGGTTTTGCATACCCTCAGTCTTCTCCCCCACCCCCTCCCCCCAATGATCAATGCTTTTGGTTTCTTCACAACACCACAGGAACACTTGTTTGCTGACAGTTGTTGTGTTGTGGGTTTTTTGGTTTTGGTTTTTTGGTGGTTTTTTTTTTTTTTTTTTTTTTGTGTGTGTGTGTGTTTTTTTTTTTTTTAATAATCTTTAACAGTGTACATTTAGGAAGAGAGATCAAAGTTGTAACTTGTTTTAAGCTATTTCAGAATTCATTAAATGCTTGTACTTCCCAGATTTATGTCAAGACTGTAAGTTGAGATTACTATGATATGTTTGCTGATATATTTGATGACTTTCTGAAAGCAACACCTCATAGTTTAGATAACAGCTAAAAATCATCAGAGGAAAAAAAAATTCAATCAGAAATTTCAAGGATCTTTAGGATAACTCTGAAGTCTACAACATGATGCAATGGGTGGAAGGTCATTTTAGACGTGTATGGTTACTGCTGGGCTGAGTAAAAAAAAATGGTTTCTGTCTCTGTAAAATTACTTTTTAAAATACAATTTACATATATTTAATAGGAACCTGTTCAAAATGTACGTCAAAATATTCATGTTAGTACTGATACACTTATTTAAGAAAAACCTTAAAAAAATAATCTTATTTGGTTTTAATTTGGCCAAAAGAAATAAATGTAACCTGACTTAAATCCCACCAAAGAGACATGTCATCTGAAATATTTAATCAGACATAGCTACAGATGATGTTTTAAGTACTTAGACCATGATTTTACCTTTGGCTTTGGTTCACTTTGAGGTAACAAGTAATGTACATTGAAACCTCAGAGTCACACATAAATCATCACTGAAAAAAATGGCTTCTACCAGTCATTACTAAATGTTAATTTGTTCCACCCTCAAATCCTGCTCTGCAGTTGTTGCTTGGGGAAATCAGGCATTCATTTCCCCCATCTGTTCCACACCTCAAATTGTTTTTTTCTAGTATGATCACACCCATGATGAGCAGTGGCACCTGAGAGCTTACAGTCGGAAGAGAGTTGTTCATAAGATAGCCAGTATCAACAGGCAGCTATACTCACCCATATTCAGAAGAAGGAACTTAATAACTTCATATTTCTGCAGCTGTTTCAAACCCTGGCTATTGGTGGGGAAGGGCAACACCATAAAAATAAAACATGATAAAAAAAGGTTATTTTCTAGATGCAAAATTTCTGAGACTTCTGACTATAGCTTGATCGATTCTAACCTCCACATGTCATTTTCGCCTATGATAATGACAAAAAGTTAAATTTTTTTTTTAGCTAAATATATCCCTAAGCAACTTGTATTGGATTTTATAAGAAAAACAGAACTGACACGAAGTGTGTTTCTTAAATGTAAAAAATTGAATCCTTTATTGCATAAAGCCCTAAAAAAAATTAAGTGCAGAGACAGGCATGATACAAATGTGGTCATGCATTATAAATGAATTCCTTTAAAAAAGCCTAGTTAATACTAGGTTAATAAAAAATACTAATAATATATATACTTACCACGTATTAGCTAGCATTCAGAGATGGCAAGATGGCAAGAAAACAAAACAGATCTCAGACTAGATAGGAGATATTTATGGCATATATTTGGAAACACAATCCTTTGGATTCCCAGGTTTAGATTTTCATTTTACAACCATTGCCCAACCAGGACATGGTAACAAGGATCTAAGCTACAGCAGGAGAGCTCAGGAGGAATTCTAGCAAAGCCAGCTAACATACCTCCAGGAGGAATGGGAGATTTCTAGTCTGTGACCTGACTGCTGATGTCTTGTATGCTGTCCTTCACCACAACACAGCCAGCAACCACAGGCACATTTACTCAGCTTTCTGAGTTTCAGGGAGCTGGACCTGGAGTAGTGTCAAATCAGTGCACTGTGGGGCAAAGAAATATGGTTTTTCATGTTCCCTCCTCCCTTCCTCCTGTATCCTCAGGTACTGCCTGACCCACAGTTTGCAAACCTATGAAAACAAATAAAACTTAACCCTGCTCTTACTCAGCTGGTTTTCACAAGGGTTTTATTTGCTAGAAAACTCACAACACCGTCTGAAACAGCTCTGCCTCATTTCTGCTGCAAGAATATTGACAAATTCACAGATCACAGCAGGGACTGGAGAGAGACATAGCACAGTGGGAGCTGCGGTTTCTGAAGGCTGCACTACCACGTTATGAAAGACAAGACCTTAAGTAACTTAATCTACTTTATGCATTTTAAAGGTCTATTTTTCCAATTGAAGCATCTCTTGAGACGTTTCACAAAAAAAAAAAAAAGTAAGGGGAAAATAACAAAGATGTACTACTATTATAGGTGTACCTGAAGAAGAAATGTGACTTGACAGATGTTCATCACACCATTAACTTAACAAGGTCCTAAATCTGTCTCGCATCACCTTCCAAAACTGCATAGTGAGAATGTGCAGTCTGTTTTTTAAACACGCTAACGCTCCCTTTACTTTCCTCACCAGGGTTTGTAGTGGCCATAACATAAACTTTATTGAGCACAGTCAACATGGGAGGAGAGGATGGGGGAAGGGAGAGGGAAAATCAGTCTTGCTAGGGATTGTGTGACTAAAATAAGGTATTGAATTTCTGGTTTTCACAATGAAACACTCCAGGACAAATGAGGTGCTGAAGCAGGATTTATAATTCATTGAGTAATAGGATTTTGTACTGTTTAGCAGGATTAGGCATGTTAGAGAAAGACCTATTTATTTCAGTCTGACAATGGATGAGAAAAGTGTATAGTGCTCTTCGTTGTTATTTTAAGCAATTTACGGGATTACTTAGTAGTGGAGGCCCTGTGCTCCCCCTATCTGTAAGGTGTCACAGTAATGGTGATATTTGTATAATTGCAGCCTTCTCCATACAGTTTCAGAATCACAGCAGTTGAGGGATCAAAGGTGTGAAGGTTGGTGGAGGGGACAAGGGAGGGAAAAGAGGGATGGCAGGGGAGGAAAAAGTAGAAACCAATTAAAACACTCCCTTATTAGGACCATGACCTCAGTGACCTCAGTCCTCCAAGTCTTTGGGACTTGGTTTGTTTCAGGGGTTTTATGCTAAAGTGCTGACTGTGCTTTCTCTAATGATGTCTGCCATTGACATGGCAAGGGACTGAAACCTCCTTTGCAAATTGGTTGGGGGGAGGAAGGAGTTGTTTTTCACTAACACTTAGGATGGGATTTCCTGTTACACATGTTATTATTTTGCTCCTTCCTGTGCCTCTCTTTAAAAAAAAAAAAAAAGGCAAACCAAAAAGGCAGTACATCTTATTTTTATTTTCTTAATATTCTATGGATTTCAAGCAGCTATTTGTTGGCAAATGTGGAAACAAAACTAGCAGCACATCCAAACTAAGGTTTCAGAGCAAAAGACATACGCAGAGAAAGTGGGACTTTTCCTAGCACACACATGAAATGGCAGCTCATGTCAGGAAAGTCTTCAGGTCAGGGTAGAGAAGCTGAAAGCTAGTTTATTCCTTGGGAATTTGAAATGCAGTTTAATTAGACCAGTATTACAGTCTTTTTCATAACAAAGTTGTTAATCATGACTATTTTCTTTATGAATTTAAAACATCTAAGGCAGTTTAAAAAATTAAATCCTTTCTCTCCAGAAACTCAGATGGTCGAACTATACTGCCAATTAATTTAAAGAATTCCTCTGGAAATCTGCAGAGGTTGCATAATACACAGCTCTAGGTAATTTTAACCCAGAAAATAAGCCCCAGTGGCATGATCACTCTGCTCTCAAAACCCTAGAGCTCTCCTGTGAGAAACAAAATTACTATTTTCTGTCTGACAACTCCATTATTACCAAAGAAATTGGAAAACTAGGTGCCTAAATTGGGATGACTTTCTGTTGAACACTGAATTATAATGTGCAGAAAATTAAAATCTTCCTTTTAGTCTTCCTAGTAGACAAAACACTGAGTTAGAAAAAGATGGTGAGTGGAAACTAACAACAATATTGAAAATCTTTTCCACAAGCTCATTTACTGGACTGAGTTGTTCTCAACATTTAAATACTGATACATATTCTGCTTGCAGAACAGAGTGCCAACTGCAATGGATACCTACCTAATTTCCCTTTCTACCTAAAGGAACAGGAAAACATTAAAAAATTCTCCAAAGAAAGGAGAAAGTTTCATGCAAGTACCTACTTAAGTGGCACCTGCAGCAAGTGACTACATTCTCATGGTCTCCACAGAAAGAACTTAATTGCCTTCAAGTCACAAACTCACTGGACTAAGTAGCAAGTAAAAGAATCTGCAAGTTTAGTAGTTCTCACAATTTGAAAGCAGATATTAAATATTTGACAATGCTAATAATCACATGGCAGAATTAATTAAAAAACAATCTCTTGAAAATTGGTCATTAGTACAGAGACAAAACAGAGGGGGGTCAATAATCTAACAAGATGGTCATTAGTGGCAGTTTAGTACTAGGATTTAAATGGATTCTTGCTAGGCTCCAAAATAATAGGTTACCCAGCAACGAACAATAAAACTAAGGTCATAAAATATATTCATGCTATCTGGCAACAAACACTAATTCAAAAGACATGACAAATTACTTTGGACTACAGCATTGATGGCCAGAATCACAGCTTCTGCTCAGAAAACGTGTTAGTAAGATGTGAAACACTTTTTCAAACAGAAATTATGCCTCAGAGAATTCCTAGGAGGTGAACGTGCCAAATTTTAAAAGTTGTCTGTATGCTACCCATGACATACAGAAGTATATAAAATGTTGCAGATAAAATGTAAATTCAGGCACTCATGCTGAACATGCTTGTTTATAGGCATGAGATTAGACCTCTGAATTGACTAACAAACATTTACTCTTGTGACTTCATGGAAAGTGTCATGATACATCGTGATTTTCTTAGAACCCCATGCCACTGGCAGCAAGGGATTGTGTAAGAACTAATGCTTTCATTAGGGGAAGACTCCATTTCTCAGGGCTGTAGAAAAATTTGCGAGCATGATGTCTGAGATTCAAAATTTGCAATGAAATGTGGAAGAATTAAAAATTAATCATAATAATGTAAAGGTCTGTGATTTTTGAGGTTTCTGACCTGCAGTTTTGGAATGTCTTGGAATCGCAATATTGGATGAACTTTTGGTGGTGCGGCTCATTAGTTACAATAAGAGGTCTATAAGTAAATTATGAGAGGCAGAAGAGTTATAATCATTTACTTATCTACTGGTTCTGTGCATCAACTTCAAATTATATGTAGAATCCAAACAGACAAACAGCCCCACCGTGTCATATTTCATTAAAGGGTACAGTTAAAATGTCAGTTTAGAAGTTGTACTATGAGATTAGATTCTTAAACTTCAGACTTGCAGACTGTTTCAACATAGAGAAAACTATTTTACTCTATGCTTGATGTTCTGATGACCACGTCATGCTGCTTTATACAGACCCATTTTGACCAGTGAGTAAAAATGTTTATTGAGTAAACAACCAAATCCATCAACATTTAGTTTAAAAATAACCCTAAACAATTACTCACTTCAGCCCCATTTGTGCTGTCAGTGGTTTGAAGCAGACTGAGATCACATCTGAAATGTATTTCAATCCAGTTGTTAGGAATAGCAATTACCAATGACACAGACATATTCCATCAAAATAATGTAAGAATGAGGTGAAATACACTTTGATGAAGACTTGAGGTGTTTTTACATAGAGAACTTCATCAGAAATGGGTTGATGTATGTGTTAGGCAAGGGCACTGGAAATCTGTTCAGTCAGTCTTTCCATTCATTGTCCCTTATATCATTATATCTGAAGCAATGCTTTAATGCTCTGATTCTTTAACTTCTATTATATCATCATACTTTGGACTTTTGGACTTTTTAAAGATAGTTTGGGATGCCAGACCATGAAAGTTTGTTTCTCCTACTGATACATTCATTGGCATCAATCCAAAGCCTTCCAAATTAACCTTCTTAGGATCAGAAGAGAGACACTGTTAGAAGTTTTTTAAATAACTAGTTTAGAATGCCGTTTTGTGCCTTCTACTTTTACACTTGTTGAGTTGATGTCATATTTTTCAGGATTTTTTCCCTACAGTCATTTTTCCTGAAATATATTTGAAAAGACAATAAAAGCTGAAGCTACTGTTTATCCCCAATATTCCTAATTTCTACCTGTGTTTTCCCTTAGAAGAATATCAAATATTGCCTAGGTCATAGTAAAATTACAAAACCATCATGCACTGCAGTGCAACACCTGTGGAGCCTTTTAAATCAGTAATTTTCAGCTTGTGATCTGCAAAAACTTCACTGTCCCTGAACTACTTCTAAAGAATCTGTAAAGAAAAGAAAACCTTATCAGTAACTATGCAGAGCTCTGCCTCTCCACTAAAACAAAAGTATCAAGCTAACTAAACCCCATACTCTCCAGTGTCTGTAAAACCACTGGGAATAAAAACTACTGTGCAAGATTAAGTTTGGATCTGAAATGAAAACTAATGCTCTGAACTCTTCACCTTCCTCTGGAGACTGTAAATCTAATACATTAAGACAAGTATCTTTGAAACAAATTATTTGGAGATCTCATAAGTAAATTTCCTATTTTGGAAGAGTAGTATCTTCAGTTGTCCTAAGTCAAACCCCAGTCACTGAAGAAGATTACATTATTTTACTATCAGGCAGTATATAAGTAATGTTCCCAGGATTTGACCTGTCCACCATAAGAAAAGATTCTGCTATTCTTAGAGCGTGCATGGTAAGATTTTTCGGTATATCTCGGAGTAAGTAATCCATAACCTATATTAAGCTCAGTGGAGCTTAATATAAAAAACTTATTTAATGATAAAACAATAATGAAATAGGGTGCAAATTGAAGAATGTCTGCAAATATTTCAATTACTTCTGTTTAGACAATGCAATGTTCATCTGAGCCACCAGTCCCCAAGGATACATGTTTCAGTACTTGTTCAAAATACTTGCTAAAAACACTAGTGTTTCAGTTCTGCAAACTCAAAACACCTGTCTGTACAGTCAAAGCAAATTTGTTACAAACTAGAAATTACTGCAAGGTGACATGAGATTAAAGTGCTGATTCAGAAAAGTGTCTTTAGTTTTAGGAAGTAAACCAGGACAGGATTTTGAAAAGAACATTGAACACAGCTTAGAACAAAAGCAGAGTACACTTTAAGCATGGATATTAGGAAGCTATTTGTTACTCAACAGCTGCTATCTTCTCTCAAAAGATGTAAAATATTAACTTCCCACTGCTGTTACAAGTAATTTAAAGCCTAACAACGATACAAAGGATTTCTAAACTCTCTACCCTGCTATTGAGAGAAAGGAATGAAAATAATGACACAGCCATGGTAAAAAGCAAAATCACACGTGCACATTCTGCCATGACAACATGATAATGCTCTACAGTAGAGCTGAGAGTTCTGCACACAGGTGGCATTATTTTATCTTGTTCAAATAGTGCAATGTCAACATAATCTCTATAGGAAAAGTCTCAGTTCTGTGATGCCTCAAGCACCTTAATTCTATTGGAGTCTGGTTTGGGTCAGTATAAGTTTGATAGGCAATTAACATCATAAGAGTGGGCAGCTCTGGGACTGCAATAATATACTCATGAGTCAATTTCTTTGCTGTGAAACAGAGTTAATATTTACCTTTTTGTGTCATTTATCAGATTTATACTCACTGGTTTTCCATTAGGCCTATCATAATGACATCTTGGTGTCCAGTAACCTAAATGACAAACAATCTAATATGATCATTATTGAAAGGCATGTATGTATTGTATTTTTTTTTCTACTGGTTACACAGTAGAGTTTGTTTAGAAATTAACATGTGAGTACCTATGCACAGCTGAAAAAGCACCTTTCCCAAAAAGCAATGATGTATGTTTGTTCTTTCCATCTCTTGAAAACTGAAGTAGGGTGTTTCTTCTAACAACAGATGACCCACAGCTTCCAGACATCAATTTTTTTTTAAGATGTTAGCTTAGGTACCCAACATCATTAGTCATTTTTTAAAATGTTAGTCCTTTTCACTGTGGCCCTGGATGTAGATGAGTCCACCCAGGAAGAAATCCATTTCCCTGTTTAAATTAAATGCACTGTGTTTCTATGGTAGTGGTACTGAATACTGGACTGACCCTTCCTAAATGGAACAAATGCTTATTCATTTACTCAAATGTAATGCTTTGACCTTCTTTCCTCTCAGAAATCATAATTTCTTTTTAGCTGAACAAGAGACATTTCTGTCATCTAGCATTTAAAGGAAAAAAATTGTAGAAAACTGTTGTAGTTGTGACATGGTTGTATATTACAGCCTCTATAAGAATGACATGCATGCTGGAAAACACACAGTTCCTACTTCACAGAGTTTATAAAAGTAACATTAAGAACTGGATTGTATGCTGTTACTTGCAACAACAGAAAAGCTAATTTCATGATCTAAGACAAGTTTTTTGGCTTTGCCAAGGATAACATTCATGTATTGTAAACAATTAACTCCTTACAATGAAATAATCAACATACCTGCTTTGAATGCTGCAATCAGTGTTATTGCTTTCTCTTTTTCATGTTTAAAATCATCGAAATTTTACAGTGCATTTTTTTGGTGGAAAGGAGGCAGTTCATCTTCAAGTGTGACATCGAGGAAAAATACTGTATTATTGCATTATGGCAGTTGTAACTGCCATTTAAAATAATTCAATATAGAATTTCATACCAAAATAAAGGCATTCAAAACAACAGACAGAAAGTGTGTAGTTATAAAATATCACTTTCCTTTTATTGCTTCTGATTTATTCCTATCTCTGATCTTTTTTTTCCAAAATGCAAAAACCACTTGTGTAATTCTGGCCTTTATTTCTGCTGGGGATGAATATCAAAAGAGATTAAATTCTTATTAGTTTTCACAATGTAACTAAATTGGCTAAGGATCTAATATTTTTACCGAAATATTTATATGCATATAAGCTTTCACATAAGTGTAATTGTATCACTGTAAAGGTTCCTTGTACTCTTAAAGTGGTAATTCCCTTACACATCTATGAATGTGCACATCTCTCTAAATCTACATGAGGATTGTTTACACTAAATTACTATATCAGCCAAGTTAAACTACTTGACAGTATGAACTGGGACCATTGTTTCCTCCAATTTCATGGTATCAAACTAAATAGTTACAAGACTGAGAGAATGAATTCATATGTAACTTCTCAGTGACTGTTTGGAGCACTACCCTTCCACCCCTACAGATTATTTTTACATGTGTGGTACTGCACTGAATACACCTTCCTGATGCTGGGCTGCTTTTCATTTCAGACTTTAAGCACTAGTGTTATTGTACTAAATTCAATTTATACAGCTATGGACATGAATATTGCCGGGGCTAACATGCCAAGCTAACAAACAACATGTGACAGAAGTTAGTCACACTGCATAGTGCAGAACTGGCAGTGAATGTGATATGAGAACCTGTACAGAATGGAAAACTGAATTTTGTATTTTGTAACTACAGGAAAGTCCAGCTGAGGAAACAGCTATTAGGAACAGAAAGATGTGGAATGACAAGCTTTTTTATTATTTCTTTTTTCTAGAAACACTTCTAGACCCTTTTCCTCAGCTGTCCAGTAACAATCTTTAGAGCTGTATTTATGAGAAATTACAATTAGCATGTGGCATTCTTTTAATGCTGTCCACACACAGTAGAAGTACTATTTTAAACATAGAAAAGTTCAAGATTTGGTTTTGACAATTATTTTCTGTTTTTAAATTAATCAGTTATATATGTGCAGATTTACTCTTTTGCCAGTTTATGTATATGCATGGTTTGAAAGGCAGAGGGAACTCATGCTGTGTCTCTGAACTGAGGAACAACAAGAACTTTTTGGAGGTACGAATTTATAAACTTGCAGGATTCATATAAACTTCCTATGTAGCACTAAGCATGGTTCCACAGCAACAACTACCAGTTCCCTTTTGGTGTGAAGACAAGGATGGATTCAACAGTGAAGAAAGGGATACAGTGGGGGTATAATTCTGCCCTCCAAAACAGATTACAGAAGCTTTCTGGTTCCTTATCCTAAAGGGTTTATTTTCCTAATGTGCCAAAGAGCAAACCCTGTACCCCTGGCCTATCAGTTTTACACCTGAGTACCATCTTCTTTTGACTTGGTTCAGCAAAACTAGAAACCTTTTGGCAGTCTGTTTTGCACTTTAAATAGCATGGTCTCTTTGTCTCTCTAATCTGTTTCACAGTCTGGAAGTTAGGTGTTGACAGACTTAACAAGTCACAGTCTGCCCTGCCTGCTGATGCAGCAGGGAGCTGGTTTCATGCACTTAGCTGTGCTATTCTGGAGATATGATCACAATTAACGTTACTTGAAATGAATGCAGGAAGATGCTCCTTTGTCACCTAAAGCCATTTAAAGATTGGTGGATACAAATCTCACTGCAGTCACTTGGTTCTAAACCATTCTTTCCCTGATGCTTACATCTGTAAAACAAAGACAGATGATCTATCCTCCAAACCTGTCTCCTTACACGTGAGCACATTTTTCTGATAAGGTAAATTACAGAACAAAAGGAAATGCACTGCTTCGACCCTCCCTCCCTCTTTAATTATCAGTAGCTGGAGACACAATTAATTTTGGAATTAAGACTGTCTGCTTTCATAAAGACATATTCTTCCTTGTCTGGCTATGTTTTTTTTTTTTCCCCCAAGCAATGTTAGTAATTATCTTCTGGGTCGCCTCTCAGTTGTCGATAGGCTGTCTGCATGCAGTGCTGTTTCTGCAGTGTTTATAACAACAGGCTGTTTGTGACACAGTGTGGCACAGCCAGGAAGCTGACTGGGTGATGGAGAAAAAAAAAAATCAAAATACTTCTTCAGGACTGCAGAAGCTGATATTATGCAGTAATTACAGAAGTCATACAAGCTGATAAAATCTTTGAAACACAAGGCTTCTTACTGAGCATGATAAAAATTAAAGCAATTGTTTCAAGTCTTGAATGTGACATAATTATAAAAAATAAAACCCCACCTCAAGCTAACTAAATATCTGACTAAAAAGCATGTAATCCACAAGTTTCAAACAAGCCTTAGAAAATGCCATCACTACCCACTCTCTTCATAATAGTAAGGGAAGGCATACAAAGGATTCGGGAATGTATGGTGACGTGTCAGAAAGAGCAGGGATTTTCTGTTGCTAAAATGTGCTGTGTTGATAACTTTGGAAATTGGAATTCTTTCCATAAAATCTCTGCTCAGACTGGAAGGAAACACACATAAGGCAGGTGGTGGTAGGATAATTTCGTCTCCATATGGTTGACTTTGGTCCTTGGTCTCTCCTTGAGAGTGCCCCTAAGGCTGACTGTCACAGTAGCCTGGCCTTGAGAATAAGATGCAAAGTAATAATAATCTGTTCAAGTAAACTGGAGGTCTGTTGTAAATTGATAACCTGAGATAGAGTTAGACCAGGATGCTATCATGAAAATATTATAAACTACCACTGTCCAGCCAGTCCCTTTCTCTCATTTTAATCTCAGAAATGCCATTGCTATGTCCTAATTGTGCCTCTCTGAATTATACCTTCAGTGACAGTCTTCTAACTTTGGAAATAACATTTTCAGAAGAGAGAAAAATAAAAAGCACATGTTGCTCATGCTAGGAGATGAAGCAATACAGGTCCCCAAATGAAAATTCCACTTCTTATAGAAAATGAGCACTTGGCTGGGCTGGGAATCCCATAAATTTAGGAGTTAGGGTTCCCATTAGCCAGCACATGCTCTGTTAACAGACTGCAACGTCAGAGTATCATTCTTCAGTTTCAGTTTGTGATACAGTAAATAAGTGTAGTTCACTTGCCTGTAATACAGTGTTTCGAGAAATACTATCTTGCTGCTCATGATTTTATGATCTTATTTTGTATTCTTTGTGTTCCTTCATATTTTAACTTCCAGCAGACCATCTAATGAAACACACCAGTCTTTCTTTAGATGCTTACGTGCTGGAGAACAATCCAAAGGCAAGTTAAAAACTTAACAAAACATGGTAATGTAAATATATCTACTATCCTCCTTCAGAAAGATCAGATTATTTACCTTCCATGTCATACTCCACATGAGAGGTGCTCCCCCTACAAAGATGGCAGATAAGACCATCTGAATGTGACACCTGGAGTTTGGCTACCCTAAGTGACAGCCAGAATAAAGGTGGAATGTTATGGCAATACAAGCAACAAAGCAAATAAGAAATTTTCATTTCAGCTTCCCACATCAACCTTTTAGTTATGGAATTTCAGTCAGAACTTGTGTTCTCAGTCATTTATATTGCCCTGTGATCTGGCTATTGCCAAACGGCAGTGTCTGTGTGTGTATTAACTGCAGTGAGAACTTCATTGAAGTTCAGTGCCAGAGAGCAGACGTTAAGCTTGTATGGCTGAAAACAAGTTTAGGCTTGCTGCAGGGTGGACTGGGGTCAGCAGAGAGTACCCCCATCAACATAGCCCTGTCTGGCCTGGGGGCTATCAGTCCCATTAACTGTAAGGTGCTACACTACTATCAGTAATTACAGTTAGCACTGTTCACGAAGACATAAAAACTTAAAGTTACTGCACTTCACATGGGATTCAATATACTGATTCTTGACAATAGCTCGTGGCCAGCATCTTTCAAGATAATTTATGCTTTCAGTTACAGTTCTATTCTAATCTGCCAAAATGAAACCACTATAATTCAGTTTCCTGTAAAAAGTACACAACTTTCAGTTCTAGTTCTAGCTAGCAATAAACTTTATTTATCCGCAGACATTAAGGAATTTACAAAAATGGTGTTATTATCTCAATTTTGTAGGTGAAAAAAAGAGGTTACAAAACTCTTCCCAGAACAGGGTTAGAACAAGGTCAAATGTAGAAGTTGTCTACATATGATATCTTGACCACAGTAATGCTATTTTCTGAAGATACAGCAATACGTATAGTGGCAAGAACATATAAATCTTAGAATGGTATTAATATAACAGCAAATTCACATGTCTCTGAAAAAACTCATCACAGGAGGAGCCAGCACTCCCTGATCTACAAGACTTATTTTCTTTTAAAACTTTCCCACCAAGGAATGTCTATGCAGGCAAAGATGACTGATTATGCCATTAGTACATCTAGTTATAGATCTGTCATGTGACAATTGAGATGGCAGTTAAAATACTGAAAACCAATTACATTTTACTGTATCTATTTTCCAAGAACCTATCCACATAAGAAATATTTTAGTTTTCCTCAAACAACAAGTTCAACAAACTGCTGAAAACAATGAATAGATTTAAAATATCTGATTATTTAAAAAACACATATATATAATTGTGATGGAGTTAATTGTAAAAGTTATAACCAGCAAGCAGGAATAAGGACCAAATACTTAAAGGCCTATGGAACACGTGATTAGAATGATATATACCACACATAAATCCTTACAAATAAAGCACATGCAAAAAACTAGAGGAATTATAAAAAATGCAGTATAACAGTCTGATGAACACTTGAAGTAACTTGTGTTAGATGAAATATTGCTACAAATGAGATGAAAAGGGAGATTATCCTTCGGTGTAGAGGTCTATGCAGACTCACTGAAGGAACAGGTAAACCAAAGGATGAAGCATGTTCAGCACATTGCAATGTGCGTTTTGGGGGAGGGAAGGTTGATGGACAGAAATTTATCAAAGGCCATCAAGAACAGACAAGTTTCCGTAGAGTATCTGGTAGATACACATCTAATAGACATTTTGGAAGTATTGGTGAAGTGAATCCAGCAATATCTAGATGGTAACCATAAATTTTAATTTGCGGTGGTTTTAGAACCTCATAGACAGTGAAAACCAGGTACAGAACATGTCTTGTACTAAAATGCCTATGCTGTAACTGCATTGCAACACTTAGTAAATGAGCACAGGGAAATCTGAAGAGGAATGTGCCTTGAGAAGGAAAGGCTCAGGGGATCTTATCAATGTGTATACATACCTGATGGGAGGGTATAAAGTAAATGAAGCCATACCCTTCTCAGTAGTTTCTTGTGAAAGGATGAGAGGCAATGGGCACAAACTGAGATACAGGATAGTCAATTTCAGCACAAGGAAATGTTTTTTCACTGTGAGGCTCGCTGATCACTGTGAGGTTCGCTGAATACCAGCACAGGTTGTCTGGAGAGGTTGTGTAGTCTCTCTCCTTGGTGACATGAAAAACCCAATTGGAGAAGGCCCTGACCAGCCTCTCCAGCTGACTCTTCTTTGAGTGTGAGTTGAACTAGATGATCTTCTGAGGTTTCTTCCAGACACAGTGATTTTGTGGTATCTGAATGAACTGCAGATCTGAGGTAACTATTTAAACAGAAGTCTTATGAAACAGCTGAATTTGATGTTTCCAACAGAGACATCATTGAATTTTTAGGTACCTTACAGTCAAAGACTCCATTCAAAAGCTATCCAACAGGAGCATATGAAGCAGGTTGTTTCATCCAGTACCCTACTGAATGGGAGTTGCTTGATCAAAAGAAAGCATTCCACCTCATTCAACCCCCATTTTGCACATCACCACTCTTCTCTGCAAAGCCTGTATCCAGGATCTAGCTTTGTTAACATTGTGAGATAGTTACCTTGTAAATAATGTTTTGCCCCCCAACATATGACAGACATGGACCTGTTTGAGTGGGTCCAGATAATAAGGTTTCTGGAGCACCTCCTGTATGAGGAAAGGCTAAGAGTTGGGGTTGTTCAGCCTGGAGAAAAGAAGTCTCTGGGGAGACCCTATAGCAGCCTTCCACTACTTAAAAGAGGCCTACAGGAAAGATAAGGAGAGACACTTTATCAAAGAGTATAGTAATAGGACAGGAGGTAACAGTTTTAAACTGAAAGACGGTAGATTTAGATTAGACATTAGAAAGAAATTCTTTATTGTGAGGGTGGTAAGGCACGGGACAGAGAAGGGGCGGATGCCCCTCCCCAGTAATATTCAAGGTCAGGTTGAATGTAGCTTTGGGAAACTTGAAAGATGTCCCTGCCCATGGCAGCAGAGTTGGAACTAGATGATCTTTAAGGTCCATTCTAAGCCAAACTATTCTGTGATTCTATGATTCTATTCTCCAGTCTCTGTGGAGTCTATTGCCACGACATGTACCAACTATTTGAATCAAAACAAAGAAGGAATAACTTATCAATAAAGAAGCATGCATAAATGTAAAACAACAATAAAGTAAATAATTCAGCCTTCCTACCTCTCTAATTTTTCATTGGCATGAAAAATCTTAAGTTTCTTTATAAAAGGAATTATTTTCTATTATTTTTACATTTCTCATTTAAGCTTACTTTTTGAAGGCCCCTGAGTCAGTGCTGCCTTTGAGCTGCCATTCACCCATCCTCTTCTAACCATTTTGCC
Organism: Megaceryle torquata; assembly: GCA_024611175.1. Taxonomy (NCBI): domain Eukaryota; kingdom Metazoa; phylum Chordata; class Aves; order Coraciiformes; family Cerylidae; genus Megaceryle; species Megaceryle torquata. The sequence goes on from JANIJG010026029.1 coordinate 76,219, forward strand.
AATTCCATCTGAACTAGGAACATCTTTGTCCTTAACTTTGAAATGAAGATTCCACTTGGTTTTTATTAGAGTGCAATCATTACATCGAACAAGTATTTACCTTGAGTCCTAATTCATGCTCGCTGCAGCAAAAAGGAAGATAGCAGAAATTACTAGAACACATTGCTGTCAAAAAGCTTCTTTAGCAAAATTATGATGTTTTATTTAATTTTTGATTACGCACTTGCAATTGATATTAACCTGCTTCCCCAAAGCCTACCTGCAATCAAAGCTTTCTCTCCTTGGACTGTGCCTAACAGACAAAGTAACAATTGCTGACATGGATTGCAAATGGTTCTAATAATTAAACAGAGAAAAAATACTATCTCCATACCCCTGAGAAACTGTACACATATATATTATTCCCAGAGTGCTTAACAGTGCAATGTAAACACTTTCCAATTGCTTTCAATGATATAGTCCTCTTGCTAATCATTCCAACCCGAAATTATTAGTGCAGTGGATGGACATCTAGCTGCTGCTACTAAAAGCTTCAGTTACATCTGTAAATTACCTTCATTAACTAGAGTAGCCCAACTCCCCAGTTAATACTGTGTGGTGTCTTGGTTAATCAAGTCTTAGACTTTGTAGTTAAGACATTAAAGTGTAAGAAAACATAAAATAAAAATGCAAAAACTGGATTCCACTAGGTCAACCCCCCCCCCCCCAAAAAAAAAAAAGGAAAGGAAAAAGAAAAGAATGGTTTATCTAACGAAAACAGTCCTGCCTAACCTATCACATCTTCTATAGCATCATACCTCAAATAAATGTAGGCTTATAAATGTCAAGCTGAAATGGAATAATGTCTTGCCTTAAAATCAGAGCTTAATTAGCCCAAGGGAGAACAAACAATTGGGCAGATTCCTCCTTCAAGTGGTGATTAGCTCTCATTATTTCATGCTGTCTTCTAGGCCATTTAGCAGAGCAAAGAAAGATAATCAGGGAAAAGGGCTACTTCAATAAGAGTGCCTGCCAATGCAAGTCTTGATTTAATTTCATAGGACAGGAGAGGTTACTTAAATTCCAGCACAATAAGATGTCAAGTGAAGACAGTACAGGTCAAAGAAGTCAATAAAATAAAATGTAAGAGGAATTGGGAACTTCCCAAATAAGGGAGAGGAAATCTATGTTTGTCCAAAATATGGTATTTACTAATGTGAGGAAACACAATTCACAAAGGCAGAGAAGGGAAAAAGTTACTTTCACAAATAATTTCATAAAAATATCTGACCTTGTACCTGTAATAACAAGGAACCACATCTCATTGCCAAAGATGTTCCTTCTGATGAATAAAGACAATACAACTGCTCCTTTCATACGGGCAAAACTATTTGTTCGCTGTTACTCCAGTTATGTACTGATGAAACTCCCTGCTATGACAGATTCTTGGAAACAGAGTTGAAAACATGTAATCAAGTTCAATGACTACATTTTAAACAAAGGACACTGATCTGCCTATCTAAATGAGACTGTAAATTCCCAACCTGTGAGAGCAGAAAATACTTCTTCAGCGTTAGGTCATAGAATCATTAGGGTTCAAAAGGACCTCTAGGATCATCAAGTCCAACGTTCATCCTAACATCTATCTATCCACTAGACCATAGCCTCACTAGACCATAGCCTCAAGTGCTATGTCTACTTGTTTTTTAAACACCGACAGGGATGATGACTCCACTACTTCCCTGGGCAGCCTGTTCCAGTGCCTAACCACTCAGTGAAGAATGTCTTCCTAATATATAATCTGACTCCCCCGATGCAACTTGAGGCCATTTCCTCGCATTTTATCATTGGTAATTTGGGAGAAGAGACCAGCACCAGCCTCGCTACAACCTCCTTTTAGTAGCTGTAGAGAGCAATAAGGTCTCAGTCTCCTCTTCTCTAGGCTAAACTACCCCAGTTCCTTCAGCCTCTCCTCACACAGTCAGGAACTATCTAGGCACAGTAGAGATTTCTGTGACTGGAAGATCTATCTAGATATGATTGAAATACAGTTTCTGATATTTGTAGCACTAGGATATATAAGACATTTAGACTTTGCACACAAAGATCATCTCAAAGAATGGAAGGCAAGCTCAGTGAAAGAGTCCTGTTTTAGTTCCACTGGTGTAGGAAAGTATGGAAGAGTGGTTACTATGCTACACCTACAGGTCCAAGCTGGAGTATCTGAGCTTTGAATACATGGAGAACAACAAACAAAGCAATGCAGTATTTTACAAAACTCAGCAGTGTTACACAATTATTAAGCCTAGGAATGAATTTCAGAGCCAAATGCAATTGTGGCTGAGGTGAAAGAAAATCTACAATGCAATCATTCAAGCAGCAGTTTGGCCAGGCCACCAGGATTAACACCTTCAGCTTTTGCAAATACATCATGGGTACTTTAAGAATCACAAGAGCTCAGCATTTTGTTTTTCTCTCTTGGGCAAATATCCTACTTTGTGAGTCAACAGCAGTGTTTTGAATAAATCAGGTTTACCTATACACTCTTCTAGAAGACCAATAAACAAGAGTTGCAATAGTTAATCCTAGATGTTATTAAAGGAGTTTCAGTTCAGTTCAATCCTTCTAATTTGCAACCTTTGGCATTCAGCCAAATAGTTGTGACTTAATAGGATATGCAAGTTAAAATTAAAATCCTGCATGCCTGTCTGTTTCTGTTCTTATCCCACAGTTCCTCTTTGGGTAAAACACTCCATTATTACTGCTGTATCCAGAGCCTGTATTTTGTCTCTGGTCTCCTTTAACTTGTGGCAACCCTTACTTAAAGAAGACACAAACATATGATAGTGTAACTGTTCAGGAATAGTTATATTTTCTTTTAAGTCTCAAAAAAACTTTAGATCAGGACCTTAGAAACAAAAAAAAAAAGATAGATCTCAAGCATTCCACAAGATATGTGGAAGACAATAGATACTGTAGGCCTAAATACTGTAAAAAGCATCTTAGAGAAAGGATAGGACTGAAAGGTCTGATTTAGAAATATGTTTTTGTTTAACATATTTTATTCCCTTATTTCAAATAACAAATGTAGGAGTTCCCAATACCTGTTCAATAGAGGGATTAGAAATAATGAACAATTGCTGTGTTTGTACGTAATTTTTACTACATGAAAAGGAAACAATTTATGTTATGTAGCATAGGCCAACACTTACAAAAAAAACCCCAACAAACTTACATTCAACCTTAACTACTGATCATAACTCTGAAAGACATTAGCAGTAACAATTTAAATCACAGATCGACTGTGAATTTTTCCATCACATTTTTATTTACATTCCTTTTCTTCTTTCAGGCTTTTTCTTTCCTTCATCTTCTTTCCCCCCTTACATTTCTATTCAAACAAGTCAGCCAAATGTTTTAAACAATAAAATCTGTAGCAAATTCAGTATCTGGCAGTTTCTCATCAGTTTGCACAATGAATACACACTGTGTTTTCTACTGCAACCTCAAAGCTTTGCAGACTTGGGAATAACTCTGCATTTATAAACCAATAAAATAAATATACATGTATTTAAAAAAGGATCCAGTTGCTCTGAGAAGAGCTTGTAAGCAAAATACTTTCCTGATTTATACTCTTCAGTTAACAACAGAAAGATCAAAGCTCTTAAGTACATATGTAACATTTATTATTTCCCATGAACGCTGTATAAGGAAAAATTCAGCATATATATTAGAAATTCTTATTTTAAGATGTACACACTTCAAACACCTCTTCTAATAACAAAATAATAGGGGGAAGATAATGAGTTTTTATCCTTGATTACTTTTCTGCTTTAGTGGAGTGCTCCCACTGTGATCTCCACAAGTCATTTCACAAGACATTTATCTACAAGAGAAAGGAACAGAAAGAATTTCAGGGAGTGATTAAACCTGATGTCTCCTTTCTACAGACACGTGCACAGGCTTAATCAATCTGACGCCAGCAGTCTCCACTTTCACATTGCCTGCTGGCTTCATGCCTGACAGATTCCACCTACTGTACATCTTTGTAGGCAGAATAAAGATGTGAGATAAAGCAAAGTGAGCCAGCAGACCAGACTGCATAAATTGCATGCCACTAGTCTAAGCTGCGTGAGGCTCTGATCCCTGCGACTATTGCTGTCTCAGCCACCCTGCAGTGCAAATAGAGTGTTTATGAAGAGTATATGTGTGCTCTTGAAAGCCAAAGCTCACAAAAAGTTAGGCTTACTTTGTTTCTTTCCAAACTGTGAGTAGTAATGCTTTCAACATTAAAGAGTCTGCAACCTTTAAGTGTTGAGTTGTCCATCTACACATACTACATTATTCAAATAGGAAACATATTGCAGTAATAGAGGTTCTTATGAAAATTTACCAATTCATCTTAGACCACTGACATAAGAGGATTTTTTTAAGCAACACTTACTAGGCTTGCTATATGAAAGCTATGACTGCTTCAGCCCAGAATTTTCCTAAGGGACAAAAGCCAAACAAAAACCTGTAACTAAATCTCTAGCATTCCCTCTCCCCAGTGAAAAACACCAACAATGTTTCAGTTTGAAATTCAGTAAGAAAAACAGTTAGTATAATAAATTGCTCTGGGCTTTATATGCCCTCACTGAGGGTAGTATTGGGTTGTCCCCTAAATAAAAACATCCCTTGATGATGAAATGCTAGGACAGTAAATATTATGTTTTAGGAGGAGAAGAGGCAGACCTGGGGCTGTCTTAAACTGAAATTCAGGAAAAAAAACCCATTTCTTCCTGCTATCCATGTATACTTTAAAACTTCAAGGCTCAGATGAGTGACCATATTTGTACACAAGATGTACAGAAAAGCACTGAAGAAAATGAATGTCTGTGGGAAACTTTAAATAGCTCAGGTACTATATTCTAGGGTCAAAAAAGGAAAGAGATTCTAGTTTAAGGTTTAGAACCTAAAAAGTTTATAAAATAAAATAAAATCCAAGAGTTGGAACAAGGTAAGTAAAAAATTACAACAGTAAGAGAAATTACTAATGTCTATCTGAAATTAAAAATCATTCTTTTATAAGGATATAAATTGCAGACATATTAATTAATTAATTGCAATTGATCTCATTAATTGCAGTAGATCTCATTATTCTGACTTAATTACAAGTATATTGGGAAATAACATATAGACACAAAAACACCAACATATCATACATCAGCTCTACTCCCAGTGGTGTGGGCCAGCGTCAGGGAATTCTATTTGCTACAGTTCCATCATAAAAATCATAATAAAATGGCAAGTGAGAAAAGTTCTTTTCAAATAGCTGTACAGAAAGTTGTAAATAACTTCTGGATGGCTGTACATTTCCCTTTCATTTCATGGGAGGATGTGGTTATGAGAATGGCATCTATTCTTGATGATAAAACATATGGACTGTCCTTAATTCAGGAAAAGCAGGATAAAGAAAAATGCTCCTGAGAATTATAGACTCTCACAGATGATCCTGGTATAAAAGAAATCATTCATTCAAACACATGAGAAGAAAAATCAGAACAACAGGGTGTCTTGACTCCTGCATTTTAATAGTGGTCATACGGAAAGAGACAGATGGACAATCCTGTCCTAACAAAACCAAATAAAAGGTTCATTTGAATTGTCTGTTAAGATTTAAAAAAACCCAAAACATAATTTAAGTGACAACATTAAAGCGGGAACTGCAGACCTAGAAAACAGACATCATGTCATCTATACTCTTGTGTTCTGCTCTCATGACTAGTCAGCCAAGAGGATTCTTGTAAATACAAGTATTCTTGCTGTACTCATAGCAGAGAGAGCATACACATACCAGGAAAAATGCTACATGTAGAGGTCTACGGCTGGTATGTCTATCCACTGCCACAGACAACTCAAGCAACCTCTGAGACAATACCATCAGTGTCTTTTTAAGTTCACCTTTTTGGACTGATGGTATTTTTTTCTTATTCTAAGAGAAATATACTTTTAAAATGATGCTATTTTTAATAAAATATTATCATCACCCATTCAAATTGAGTGTGATATATATTCCAGCAGTCTAAAGAATGCAGGAAGGCATAACATTTCACCTAAAACATTTTGAATGTCAAGTGATGCTATATGTAAACAGGAAATATAGCTATATATATGCCTTATATATATATATATAGCATATATGTCCTGTCTGCCAGGACACTTCCCA
>JANIJG010026029.1:82534-94770 GCA_024611175.1 Megaceryle torquata
CTGCCAGGACATTTCCCAGGTCTCTTTTGAATCTTTTGTACACTAAGCAAATTAAAAAAAAACAAACCAAAACAAACCAAAACAAAATCTACCCACATAAAAATAGGAAAATCATGCTTTCCTCTACTTTTTTTTTTCTTAAGTCTTGGTAGACAGCTGAGTCCTACAATTTACAGACTACTACTTCTGCCTGATCCTGACATTGAATAACAGTCCTGGATTTGAGACATCTGTTACCAATAAAATAACTGTGCTAATGATATTGATCCAATTCAAAGTTAGCACAACTGGATCAAGCAGGAAAGCACAAGCACAAAAAGAAAGAGAGCTCCAAGTTTCCACTGATGTTTTCAATAATTTGATGAACAGAAAACTAGATCTTGAAAAACAAACAATATCATCTCTTGTTTAAAGAATGATGGTGTCACCTTGTTAACAGACCTTCAAGAACCTAATCATGTGTAAGGAGAGGAGACATTATTTTCTTTCAAGAACTGGGGAGCCACCATTTCTGGTGTTATCTAGAAGTAATCATTACATTCATCCTTCTTCTTTCTTGAAGGTTTATTTCCACAGGAACATGCACTTTAAAGACATACTGCCCTTTGCACCCAAAACATACTTTTTCCCCTTATTTTTTGGTGGTCGTGTGTTTTTCTAACAGGCTCAAAAGACTGGATGGAAAAGGCAGAGTGCCTTCTCTGCATCCCTTCAGCCCCTTCTCTGTGGAACCAAGACAGTTTCACTCAGATCTACATCTACCCCCGGCAGCCAGGGTTTATGTCTGGCGCATGTGAAAGCTTTCTTGGGTATGAAAATCCTTCTTTAACAAGAACAAACAAAAAGGAGGGAGAAAGAAAGCTCACTGAGCAGTAGAAACTACCTAAGTAAAACAGGCTCAAGGTTCAGATGTGATTTAATTGGGGATGTATTTAGGCTAACAGGAAACGCTACTGATAAGAAGTTAAGGACTAAATGGACAATGTCTTCTAAAGGATTTCAAATTCTTTGATGGGCCTGTAAGGCATAAGTCCTCTAACAGTCTGCTGCAACCAGAGTTAATTACGGATTTATACATGTGGAGAAAAGAGTCGATAGTTATCTGTAATAAGCCTAAACTGGAGAGAGACAACCTGAGGTCAGAGAAGTTATTAGTCTGCCACAGAGAACTTGTAGTGAATCCAGGAAAATGAGAGGGGGAAAAAGAAAAAAAAGAAATCCCAAGCCCACTCCCTCCTTCCCAGACTGATGCAACACTGCCTTCATCATCCTCACTTCCTAGCTGACATGTGAAAATTGGGGCTTTCTACTTCTGTAGTATCTGTTAAATTTACTTCACCTTTTCCAGGCAAAACACTTTTAATGATCACTCTGTTACCATGCTGTCATTAAGATACAAATAAAGTAGTCATCTGAAAATACAGCTGATTTCTGGAACATGGGAATTTTTCAGGATATCACCTTGTTCTGAAGATGGAGGTGGTCTTCCTCATGTACAGAAAAAAAGGTGCTTGGAGGCCCAGAGCAACTCTTCTCACTCATGCAAGCATCCAGTAAGTTACCAGGCTGCACTTCTGCTGCTCTGCCAGAGGATGGAGGTTATGGTTTAGAGAGTTCCAGCTGTGACAAAGAAGTGCTAGAAAAACTCTGTAGATAGAGGATTGAATACCAGTTTTCTATGTTGTCATAAACATGAAGTATCTGTGAATGAACAAATTATTTGCCCTGGGGCTCTCTAACTTAATTTGCTATATGCATGTTAAATTGAATTTAAAAACTTGCCTTTCCAAAAAGTTACTTTACTGCATTTTCAAAGACGCAGTTTGATCAGCTGACTCTGATTTCACCAGACGCCTACATTATACATATTATGCCTGTCAAACATTCACAAAAAAAGGTATTTAAGTGACTGTTCTAGAAGGGAAAAAACCCACATCACTCTTCCTGGCTTCGAATGTTTGATACTCTGCACATTCTGAAACATAATTCACTTGCTCACTGAGAGTTTTTAAACCCAAGGAGCACTCACAGACTTCATGCAAAGGGCTAAAAATACACAGATCCCAATCTGGAACCACATGGACCTTGCTCCATACTAACCCCAACCCATTAGTGAAACATGGGCCTCAGGCTTGCCTGAGGACATCAAGAGGTTTTCTGAAACATGTTGATGTGCAACTGCATGGTTGCTTCTTATCATAAGAGCTGCACTTGATGGAGCCCTTTCATGGATGAAATTTTTTTTCCATTAACTTTGAACAAAGAAGTGATAGGTATTTATCAAGGAAGGAAATGAAACAAAAGTAGTAACAAAATTTCTGGGTTATTTGACCTAGTATCTTATTTGTGGGCTTGGACAACTGTTATTAAAAGGTTGCCCAGCAGAAAAGCAGAAAATACCTTCAATGGTTCAGATGTAACAAAAAAAAAAGGTATTAAATTCTTCTTTTTGACATACAGCATTATTGCTTTTTCTGGATCTCATTACTTTATTGCATGTCTGGTTTCTTCTTGAATCTCTAGTCCTTGAGACCATATAATTGCCTTTATGAAATGCTAAAAAAGGTTAATGATCAAATAATGTATGTGCTGGCAAAGAGTGTGCCACACAGAGGGGATGCCCACAGATACCAGCTAATTCTGCCCAGCCTCTCAGCAGATACGGTGCATGTCAGCTCTGATCCAAAAGCTTTCGGACCTATGTAGTGCTGAACAGGACTGCATAATCCCAGCAACATGGTAGAGCTCACAGGTTGGGCTCAACACACAGAAAGTGCTCAACTACATTCAGTGTGTTGCACGTAGAAACTGTCCTACTTTCTGACACTGTTTACAGTGATGAATGCTTGGATCACAATGTGATTTTGGTAATCATCATGCAGAATATTGAAGTGCCAAGACTTAGGTGATCTCTGAACATTTGGGCCATAATAGGACCAAATTCTTACTCCTGCCTAAATAAAGAGAAATTCAAGGAGACAGACCTCTGTGCTATGCTGAGCTTAGGGCTGTTTATGTTGAGGATAAGTACTGTCCTGCCATGAGAACTGACTCTGCCTGCATGTCCACCACTACATGGAAGACAGAAGTGTGACCACTGTGACGCATTCAGTCCTTTTTGTCTGTCTCACATCTGTCCACAAGAACTTTAATTATGCTAGCCAGAAGGACTGGTTTTCTTAGAAAGCATAAGGAAGAAGACTGCAAAGTTTTCCTTTGCAGATCCCTACTAATTCCTCTTCAGAGTTTTCCTTTCCAAAGAGAAAAATGGTGTTCCTCTCTTTCCTTTTTAGTTTTACCAAATTTGAATAGAGCTATGAGTGGGATAAAATATATCTTTAAATTAGCAGGTGAGTAGAAATAACTGAAAAGCCTGGTTGTATGGATCAGAAGTTTTAGAGTTTAGTGAGACTTCCATTCCATATGTGCTTCCATTAGAAACATGTGTGCAGAATATTAGGAAAACCACTTTTTGTTTCCAATGCCACCAGATAGTTGAAATCAACCATTTATATTAAGGTCATTAAGCTAAATGAGGATGCTTACTAAAGACACAATTCCTAACATGAAAGAGTATTTTTGGTTACCTATAAGCTTAAGTTTTCTTTTTACCACACCTAGCTGTTTATATAATGAGGGAAAACATTTTAATTTCAGGAAATACCTAGGCCAATATAAAGTCTTCATCTGAGACTCATATTAAATGTTGATTTAATCTGTCTCTAAGAAATTATACCAAGGTTTGCACAAATTTGTTTATAAACCTTGTAATTCTCATGATTGATAGCATTTAAAACCAGTCAGTTTAAGACCTTTCATATTTCTTGTGAAAGATATGGTAAGAAAGAATAATGGAAATAAAATATTTGCTTCAATCTCTGATACAGAAAAATCAATGCCAAACTGTAGGTGTGTTCTGTAACATATTGGACTGTGACATTTCCTTTTTTTGGATGAAAGAGAGGCCAGCTGGACTACAAACACACTTAAAACCTTTGCAAAAATGTCTCTACTTTTTAGTGCCAGGAACCAACACCAGATTTTTACCATGCACACAAATAAAATGTTGTTTCTGATCTTTTCATAGAATCATAGAATTGTTTTGGTTGGAAGAAACCTTTAAGATCATCAAGTCCACCCATCAGCCCAGCACTTCTAGGTCACCACTAAACCATGTTGCTAAGTGCCACCACCACACGTCTTTTAAACACCTCCGGGGATGGTGACTCCACCATCAGCCACAGCCTGTTACAGTGTTTTACAACCTTTTTGGTGAATAATATTTTCCTAATATCCAACCTAAACCTCCCCTGGCACAACTTATGGCTCTTTCCTCTTGTACTATCACTTACTTTATGTGAGAACAGACGGACTCCCAACTCTACAACCTCCTTTCAGGGACTTGTGGAGAACAAGAAGGTCTCCCCTCAGCCTCCTTTTTTTCTGGGCTAAACAACCCCAGTTCCCTCAGACACTCTTCCTAGGACTTGTGCTCTAGACTCTTCACCATCATTACCCTTCTTAGGACACACTCCAGAACCTCAATGTCCTTCTTGGAGTGAAAGGTTCAAGACTGAACACAGTACTTGAGGTGCAGCCTCATCAGTGCTAAGTACAAGGGGACAATCACATCCCTAGTCCTGCTGGCCACACTACTGCTGATGCAGGCCAGGATGCTGTTGGCCTTCTTGGCCACCTGGGCACACTTCTGGCTCATGTCAGCCAGCTGTTGATCAACACCTCCATGTCTTTTTCACTGGGCAGCTTTCCAGCCACTCCTCCCTAAACCTGTAATGTTGCTCGGGATTGTTGAGACCCAGGTGCAGGACCCAGTGTTGGCTTTGTTGAACCTCATACCACTGGCCATGTCCCATCGATCCAGCCTGTCCATGTCCCTTTGTAAAGCCTCTCTCCCTTCAAGCAAATCAACACTCCTACCTAACTTGGAGTCATCTGCAAAACTCCTGAGGGTACCCTCGATCCCCTCATCCAGATTAGTGATAAAGGTACTAAACATAGTGGCTGCAATACTATACCCCGGCAAACTCCACTTGTGACCAGCCCCTTCTTGTAGATGTGTGTCACATTTGCTAACCTCCAGTAAAATGGAACCTCCATTCATTATCAGCCAGGACTGCTGATAAATGACAGAAAGTGTGTTGGCAAGTACTTCTGCCAGCTCCATCAGTACCCTTGGGTAAATCCCATCCAGCCCCATAGACATATGTGTCTAAGTGGTGTAGCAGGTTGCTAACCATTTCCTCTTGGATTATGGAAGCTTCATTCTGCTTCATTCATCTGTGTCTTCCAGCTCAGGGTTCTGTGCAGTCAGAGAACAACTGGTCTTACTACTCAAGACTGAAGCAAAGAAGTCATTCAGTTCCCCAGCCTTTTCCTCATCCCTGGTCACTATATTTCCCCCCATATTCAATAGCAGATGAAGATTCTCCTTAGTCCTCCTTTTGTTGTTAATGTATTTACAGAAAGGTTTGTTCTTGTCTTTTGTGGCAGCAGTCAGATTAAGTTCTGTTTGGGCTTTGGCCTTTCTAATTTTCTCCCTGCACAGACTCACAGAACCTTTGTGGCCTTCCTGAGTTGCCTGCCCCTTCTTCCATAGGCCATAGTCTTTCCTTTTCATCTTGAGTTCCATCCAAGTCTCTCTGTTCAGCCACGCTGGTCTTCCCCACCATGCGCATCTTATGTGTGTGTATCTTATGGCACATGGGAACAGAATGCTCCTGTGCCTTAAAGAGTTCCCTCCTGAACAGTGTCCAGCCTTCCTGGACTCCTCTGCCCTTCAGGACTGCCTCCCAAGTGACTCTGTCAACTAATCTTCTAAACGGGTCAAAATCCAGTTCTACTGACCCTGCTTCTTACTTCCCCAAGGAATAAAAACTCTGTTATTTCATGATTACTATGCTCAAGACGGCCTCCAACCATCACATCATGCACAAGTCTTTCTGTGTTCCTGAACAACAGGTCTAGCAGGGAACCTTTCTATGGTATCTGTATTTAAAAACTCTTGTGAATGCTTCCAGTGCCAGTACGCACTTCTAACACTCAACCACAGTAATGAAACAAGTGCAACTCAAAAGAAGCATGTTTCAACCAAAAAATACGTTACTTCCTGAGGTAGTTAGTATTTCCCTAATGATTTCTCAGTCAAGTGATGATTAGGCTTAGCTTTACTTAGCTTATGGTAGCTGATAAATTACAGCCAATGAAACAGTAGTGATGTTAGACAAGGAAACTTTCTCTCTCTCTTCACACGTTTTTTGGTGCAATGCTTTCCTTTTCTTTAATTTATCAAGGGCTGCATAATAGAAGAGCAATGAAAAACAACAAAAAGTCTTTTACAGCTGAATGAGAATGGAAACTCGTAACCTCTAGCATACTGTTCTGGAAAAGCTATATAGCAATAACAACCAGGTTTGTAATAAATGCACAATAGCAATAATAGTAAGAGATAGTGACTACTGCCATCATAAACCAGAAATGCTTAAAAGTCATACACAACAGAAATTAGCATGGAAGAAAAATTACAGATTAATTTAGAGAGCTTATTTGCCTCTCTACTACCATACACAGTTTTCTCACATTTAATTCAGAAAAAAAAATTCAGAGTACAAGTCAAGTTTCTTATTTCACTTAAATCAAGTGAGTCAAATCTCTGACCTCACTTAAATCTTTAAGCTAATCTTGTGATTATGGTATTTCCTAATGACTACTCCAATTTGTGAGTTATGATATTATGATTTTGCTATTTTAAGCTGTCCCTTCAATACTTGTATTTGGATTAACTATAATATATAAACACTTGTTCAAATTCAGGAAATGTCTTTGCATTTCTAACTAAGCAGATTACTTCTTGGAGAATAATATATTTTAATTAAAGAGATTTATCTAAAATCCAGATTGTAATGAGAAAGAACAGAAAATGACTGAAATAAAAATTGGCATACTGATATAAAATTTATGATTAAGATTCCCTGGTATTTACCATTACAATATCCTGTTTGTTTCCTTGAAACTTTGCTAACTTACCAAAATTATACAATAGTTTCTGAGAACTTCAGCAGAAAATACACATTTATGTCCATGTAACAAACAGAAGTACTTGAAGGATTGTCCTGTCCATCAGTAATAGTGTTAACCAAAAGATCTTATAGTATTTTGCTTTAAAGCAAAAACATAATGCTTGACAGAAGTCTCACACTTCTGTCACCAATGTGCTTTTTGCTGTTCCCTAGAAATCACCCAAATTTGATGCAACCGTAAGTCTCTGAAAGACCTGAGTCTACAGTTGTTCAGCAGAGATTTCTTACAGCTCAACAGCTCCATGATCTAATGTGTCCGTTTTTACCAAGCAGACAGTATTTCTACAGAGCTCTTACATGACATCTGTATAGACACCAGACATGCTCAAGCTGAAGACTGCAAGTGGAATTAGGAGCTTCTTTGCAATTGCTCCATACAGTTAACTGCAAGGGCTGCAGTACTGTGAACCATCAATAAGAGCACAGATTGATCTGCAGGTTCTATTAGAAGATACAACCGTTACTGATGGCTAATCATACAATTACTAGATGATCTCCAGAGGTCCCTTCCAATCCCTACCATTCTGTGATTCTGTGATCACCACTATTAAGTGCTACACAGTATAAAATTACAAGCTGTAATACTTAGAACAATGAGCTCACAAACAAGATATGACTTCCTACATTTGAGCAGGTAACTGAGGCACACAGGCCATGCAGGTGAATCTGCTTTCAGCATGAGATCAGAAAACCAGCATTAGTTGCAAATGGAGAATACAGAAGTAACTTAAGTAACATCTTAACTGAGAAGAAACTTATCTCTTACGGTACACTACCCTGTTTTGGATTTATCAAATACAGAATAGTGATGTATACAGACACAGCAATAGGTACACACAGAAAGTCTATAAAAACCCAGTTATTTATTATTGATTGTACTTTTTCTCTCATAAACATAACCTTGACTATTGCAGATTAACCATACACAATCACACAGCTCAATCACATCAAAGCTTCCTAAATATACAACCATTATATCTCAGAAACTGACACTGTATCTCAGAAATTAACAGTAATATGAGCTACCTACTAATGGCCCAGGTAGTGCACTCATCCACAATATAACATATCTATTAGGTACTATTAATAATGATCTAATTTGTTTTGTAAATAGAAATTATTTTTTTAACCTTCCTATAAAATCTCATGAGCAAATTTCCCTTAAATTATTCATATTTAGCATCTGTGTTGCTTAAGAGCTTAGGAGTTTGACATGATGAGCTCTCCATTTAAAAGAAGCCCAACAAAACAAAAACCCAAGAAAAAAAACACCCAATGGAAAAATCATCCCTGTTTTATTTTAAAATATGAATGCAGCTCTGAAATTTAAACCAGATTTAATTTATGTGGAATGGAGATGAAATGGTGCTTATTAGCAGTTTGGTCATTTGTTTTGATATTACCAGCACCTTCCCATGACATGAATAATTAACAGTGGCACATTCAGAGAGACTTGGATCATTTCCAAGTGTTTCTGCATTTTGATAAAGCCTGGAGGCTTTTAGATATCTAAGATCATTATCCTTATATTCCTCTCTTCCTGCTAGGTAAGTGATCTTCAGAATCTAACAAAATTATCACAGTTGCTTAATTAGTCTTAGATTTTAGAAAAAAAGAGCTTGGTCAGTATTTATGCATTTTAATAGCGTGCTGAAACTTATAAGATCATCTCCAGCTTGATATAATTTGACAGCTACACATGACAAATGTCACAGTCATATTGACATTATAAGACAGACTCAATGGTATCAATACTTGATTTAAAAATTCTCCTCTAAAAACATATTTTAATGAAAATGTCAGAGCCACTTCTTTATTCATTACCAGTGATTCAGAATTACAGCTTTAAAATGTTGAGGTTGAAAGACTGTGTCTTGTTTCTTATAGAAATACAGATTTTTTTTTCACTAGCTACACATGACATGGACACAAAATACTTCCCACAGCTACCTTAATACAAAAAGTTTTGGCTGCACATTTCAGTGTTTCTAACTAGGCCATTAGGAGCTAGCTCATGTTACTTTTCATTTCCTAGCTATATACAGAAATATTATGCATTTAAGAACATTTCACAAATCTTTCATAAATCAGTATTTTGTCAATTATTGCATGCAGTTTTAATGTGTTTAGTAATACCATGCTTTTAATAAAATAAAATAAAAAGCTAACACAAAAAAAATTCTTTCAACCATTTGAACTGCAAATTAATTTTTTCCTGGTGGAGGGTCACAATTCATCACCCTTCTTGTATTTTCTTCTCTTTATTGAAGATAGTCCAGCCATACAATTCCTAATGCATGTAATTTTCATAGATTGCAGATTTTCTAGGAAATGGAATGTGAAGCATATGAGGGTTTCTTGGCCCTACAAGTATGATAAGAATATTCAGTTTCCCTGCTGGAAAGCAGAGTTTTCAAAAAGAAAGTATGATGTAAACAATATGCTACTTCTATATCTCTTTATAGACTTGTATATAACTTCTATCATTATATACAACCATGCACCTTCTGTTACTAGCATGTTAAGTGTAGTTCCAGCACTGCAATAGAGCAAGTCCTCTAGATTAGGCAACCTGTACCTGCTGCACAGCCAGTGGGTGAGCAGCCACTCTGAGCTGCAATATGCAGCATCAGCCTGAAGGCTGGAATTGATGAGACCTCTGGAGATTTCTCAGTCCAACCTCCCATTCAAATTACGTCAAGTTACTCAGGGCCTTACTCACTTGATATATGGGTATCTCTAGGGTTGGAGATTACAAATCTTCTTTGGACTCCTGTCCCAGTGCTTAATTAGCTTCAACGTGAAGAGCTTTTTCTTTCCATGTATTCAGAAATTCCCTTGGCTGCAAGTTGTGTCTGCTGTATCTTGTAGGTTTTTTTGTCGTGCACCTCCAAGAAGTGTTTGGCACTACACACACAGTGATTTCTTTTAGTGTACTGAACAATTGCAACTGCTGGTCAGCAGTAAACCCAGTGATTTCAAAACTAATGTTTAAATTACTATCAAGACAGTTCACACATACATATGCTATAAAATGTGATATTCAGTGATAGTCATGAAACCCAGATGCTGCAACCCATGATGTTACACTGATGACATCACTGGATACAGAGAATACTTGGACTGAAAGTGCATTCCCTTTAAATCAAGTTTCTCAAAAGGCTATTTTTTGTTAAAATAATTTTGTGAAATTAGCTCAGTAAAAAAGTAACTGTTTAAATATAACTTCCTTTGACACAAGAAGTATGTGGAAGTCATATCCAGATCTCTCTTTCTAAATGTGTGCGTTCTTAAGGGGTGTGAAGAGTAAGATACAGAAGTTTCCATAGTAATTGAAGACTGACTAACTTAAACTAAGACAAATAACTATTTATTATGAACATCAACTGTGTAGACAGATACAGTATTGTTGCTTTTGCATAGCTCAGAAAAGGAACTGCCAGTGTACAGTCTGAATATACAACTAAAACTTCATTCAGAGTAAGGGATGCCAGACCCACTGTCAGCTTCACTTTAGCTGATAGTCCCTTCCTTTAATGTTTGCTTATTTTTAGGATGTACAAGTCTTCAGTAAGATGTCCTTTAGCTTTTTCGCTTAACAGATGTATTTCTATCATTCCACCCATGTCTTGTTTTGTATATGTAGTAATGAGAGGTTGTGGGTGCTCTATAAAACAGAATCCTCAGGTCAGGAGGCCCTGAACAAGGGCAAATATTGCTAAAGGCAACATACCCTTCACTGCTAAGTGAAGGGAACTGGAAAACCAGCACATTGTCCTAATCAGAATATTTTTGTCTCCAACAGCTGGAACTTTTCAACTGAACTATTACTGGAAGAGAGTGGTATAGCAATGTTTTTGTCAATTTACATGCATAGCTACTCTTACAAATCATGATTAGGCTATTGCAGTGTAGGTGTGCTGGCAAGAGTATCAGTGGAGCAGCTGGTATTTGGAAAAGACACATGCCTATGGACAGTTTTTTGAGCCAGACATTTCAGTCTCTTTAGTTAGTCTATGCCAGATTTGCTGCATTAAAAACAAACAAACAAAACACAACCAAAACTAAAACAAAACCCACAATTTTTTCTGTCAAAGTTAAAAAAAAAAAAAATCCAAATTATAATAAACTGTGACAGTTAATTTGATTAAGCAAGAATGGCTGTGATGAATGGTTTAAAGCACAGTTTATCTTCAGGAATGTTTAGTTACTCTAGAAGCAAAAAAGAAAAAAAACATGGAATTCTTTCCGATTCTATCCAAATAAATTCCCTGGGGAATTAAGCTATCTTGCTATCTCCCACAGCTGATGCAATTTTCTTAAGAGTTTACGTTTAGCTTTGACCATCAGATATTTTCCAGAGAATTCTATATCAGGCAGCCAATCAGCAGCAACATAAATAAAGAACACATGTATTTGTCTTCCATGAAACACTGTATCCACAGTATCCTAAGATCATCCTAAGAGCATATCCTAAGAGCAAAGCAGGCAAGACTATAGTGTCCTGATCTGCAGTGCTTACAGGGATCATGGATATACCTTCTTTTTCCTGTATAAAGGTCCAAAAGCCATTTTTCACATATCTACCATAACTCTCAAAGTTATAAGTCTAAGTGTCTATTCCTAAAGTCTACCAAAAGCCGTGCCAAACATTCATTCTCCTTACATCATCTCAAAGAGCAATCCATGACTGGAAGTATATTCTTCTTCAAATATGTCATTATGTGACTCTCTCTAGGAAGAACTTGGCAGTAGAAATCAGTGGATTCAACTTCATTAATCTAGTCATTTCTGAAGTCAGCATCAAAGTCACTCTTATGTCAACACCCTATTATTGTACTGTGGTCAAGGTACTACACTAAATTACAGCTTTGTGCCATAGCTGAAATTTGCTTTGACATTTTGAGAAAGATCATGTTCTTTATGATCCACTTAAGGTGTTCTAAAATTTTTGTCCTATCACAGTCACAGATCAAATTGACTGATTGACCCATTGACTGATAGGACAAGAGGAAATGGGTTTAAATTCAACGAGAATAGATTTAGATTAGATCTTAGGACAAAATTCTTCAGCACGAGGGTGGCAAGACATTGGAATAAATTGCCCAGAGACGTTGTGGCTGCCCCCTCCCTGGAGGT
>JANIJG010026031.1:0-11069 GCA_024611175.1 Megaceryle torquata
GTGGTGGCTGCCCCATCCCTGGCACCATTGCAGGGGAGGTTGCCAGGGCTCTGAGCACCCTGCTCTGGTTGCAGATGTCCCTCCTCCCTGCAAGGGATTTGAATGAGATGACCTTGAAAGGTCCCTTCCCACCCAAGGCACCCTATGTGCAGATATTAAGAATGAAATTGTTATCTGTAGTTTACCTGTAACAAATGCAAGTTGTAAAACTTTCCCACTAGAGAAGCAGCTGACAAGTTGTTCTTCAGCAGAAACTGGTCATTTGTTTTGGTAGTTTGGTAACTCACGGTCCCTGTAGCCAAAGGTGTGCTGGTATTTCCAGTGTAAATAGTCAGCAAAGCAGTAGGTACAGTGCAGTCCTGACAACTTCACATCTGCCAGAAGTACGATGTGAGTGCTAGGACTGCCTGCTATAAGTCATTTATAGTTATTCAGAAATAAATCCAAAAATGTTGTGGGTATTTTTTTCTTTTGCTGTA
Organism: Megaceryle torquata; assembly: GCA_024611175.1. NCBI lineage: Eukaryota > Metazoa > Chordata > Aves > Coraciiformes > Cerylidae > Megaceryle > Megaceryle torquata. The sequence continues at coordinate 480 of JANIJG010026031.1, forward strand.
ATGACAGAATATATGAAGTTGGAGGGGACCTCTGAAGGTGATCGAGTTCAACCCCTTTGCTAAAACCAGGCTTAGCTCCAGCAGGTTGCTTTCTTCTCTGAAAATTTAGCGTTACTTCTAAGAAGATTAAAATACTCACAAGCTTAGTTCTGAAAAACAAAAAGCCCAACACAACAGCAAACAAACCACTCTATTTTGAATTCTTATTATCTTATGATGGACACCTTAACATAATAATCACTAATATATTACTTGGAGCACACACCGACTGAGTAAAAATAGGTTGTGAAAAGTCTTTACATCACCCCAAGGTTAAATTATCAACCTATTTTTATTTTAATATGTCCCATTACCTGAGCTGTATATATATAAGTGTATGTTGCTTTGCATTCACGTGTCAAATACCCTATGAAAATAGTTCCACATCATTATGTCTTCCTAGAAACGGAGACCAAAATAGGGAGAAATGAGTTTAATTTCTCCCCACAGTACTAATAGGTGGAAAAATTAATCTTTTGCCCTTCCAGTTTTTAGTCTTACAACAAAGTTTGCATTTCTAGTTCGATTTTACTTGGTTTATCCCAGTTGCATTTGAGTCAGCTGTACATGTTAAGTACAACCAATATTTTAATGTCCATTCTTCTTCTGACTATGGTTTTCATACATCTACTGATTACAAGTAATTTTGGGAAGCAGGAGCTTGCATTTGAGTAAAGGATCTGAGATGAGGCAAGAGAGCTGTAGAAAATTGCGGGCTTTATTTATTTTTCACCCTCTGACTTTTCTAACCACATTTAATCCCTGCAGTCTCTGCCCTCATTTCATCTATTTGAAATTAGTTTCCTTTGAACGTGTCATTTTGTTTCTTCTTTGCCAATGAAGATCAAAGTGCCACAGGTTCACTACAGGTGTTCACCAGCTCTTTTCAGTCCTGGACCTTTAATAGGATTAAGTTAATTTGTTTCTGTCTTAGATCTCACAGGGTATGTGGCACTTGGGTGGTTGGTTGCTTCTTGAGTGCATTGCCTTTTTTCTTGGTTGGTTCTTGAGTGAGTTACTTTTTTTTTCTTGTTTGCTTCTTGAGTGAGTTCCTTTTTTTTCTTGGTTGGTTCTTGAGTGAGTTACTTTTTTTTCTTGGCTGCTTCTTGAGTTTTTTTTCTTGGCTGATTCTTGAGTGAGTTACTTTTTTTTCTTGGCTGCTTCTTGACTACATTGCCTTTTTTTTTTTTTTGGTTGGTTCTTGAGTGCGTAGCCTTTCTTTTAGGTTATTTATAAATTAACAAGGTCTAAAAAATATTTGTAATTTGCTTAAAGAATCAAAAGCCCCAATGCTAACAAGAATTACTCAACCATACTAAATGAGGAATATTTGTAGCTCCATTCTTTGACATGAATTTTTTTTCTTCACGAAGCATTGAAGGAGTTTTGGGTCCACCACCAGTGATTTCAGAGATGATGATGCCTGCACAGCTTTATCTCTTAACCCACAGACATGAAGCTATATTTGAGGTCTCCTGTTCCAAACGTAGCCAATAGTGATACATAACATGATTTTATATTTATTTTTCTTTTCCTGCGAGTTTACAAATAGATCAATGTTTTGGAGAGAAAGTAGTAGGGCAGAGTGGAGCCAGGTTTTATGATCATGAGGTTGTTTTTATTCTCTGTCTTAGGTTATTGCAAAGGGTACTTGCAGGAAGCCATGAGTACCAATAGTGGCAATAGTTTAAAAATAAGTGGGGAGCCTCACTTTGCCCTGTGTTTCTGATAGGATATTATTACTAAGCAGATCATTGATTTTTTTTTTCTTAATATAATATTTAGAACAGTGGGTGAGGTTGTAGATGTAATTTCTCTTTTAAATCTAAATTTCCTTGCCATTATGGTTTTATGACTGTATAAACTTCAGTGATAAGATAATACAAATTATTAACCTGTTCCATTAGTCTCTTAGATGTTTTTATTCCTTTTTATCCAGAGGGGTTTTTTTTCATACCAAGGCAATCTTTGAATTGCTTACAAGAGTAATTATGAATTTCTGAACATTTCCTATCTTTTAATTTTTTTCCAGCTCTGAAAACATTAGAAATAATTTTACTGCAGACATCACAAGGAAAATAGCAGCATGATTCTCTTTCACTTCTTCGTCCTATGGGTGGATCTTAAATTAAGAAAATCCATCAATATCTTACAAATTCAAAAAAAATAATCCACCAGAAAACAGAACTCCTCCCAAGAGGTCCCTCCCTCTCCTTCCAATTACAATTCAAAGCGTTGATAAATCGCTTTCTCAAATCCTAGTTTCGTTACCAAAGTTCTTTGAAGGTGTCCAGGCTCGTCTAGTGCTGCCAGCCATCCTCAGACCCTCAGCTGAAACTTTTCTGCTGGCACTATCGTCATCTCTGTTTCACCAGCTTGGTTTTTTTTTTTGGTAGTTTTCCTAGATATTGTACCAAAAATCTCATCTTTGCACCTTATGTAGACTGAAAAAGTTTTCCTTCTCTCTTATAGGGCATCCTTGAGGGGATCTGTTGCTGGTCAAAAAGTGCAAGAGGTCTTCAGACCTCTCGTAGGAGAGGTCACATGAAATATCTACAGGCCTTCAGGTGGGCCCTAGAACTCTGAAGAAAAGATTACTGGATTACAAGGCAAAAGAAAGTGGAGGCAGGGGGCTGGCCTTCAGCAGCTCTAGAAGCACAACTAGTCCACAGAAGAACTGCTGGCAGGTCAGGGTGGATGGGATGCACCAGTACTGCAAGAGAGCAGATTTCAGAATCATAGAATGGTAGGGGTTGGAAGGGACCTCTGGAGATCATCCAGTCCAACCCCCCTGCCAGAGCAGGAACACCCAGGGCAGCCCACACAGGAACAGATCCGGGGGGGTCTGGAAAGTCTCCAGAGAAGGAGACTCCACAACCTCTCTGGGCAGCCTGTTCCAGGCTCTGTCGCTCTCACAGGGAAGAAGTTTCTCCTCATGTTGAGGTGGAACTTCCTGTGTTTTCCCTTGCTACCACTGCCTCCTGTCCTATCCCAGGGCACCACTGCCAAGAGCCTGGCCCCTTCTACTTGACTCCCACCCTGCAGAGATTTGTAAACCTTCATCAGCTCCCCTCTCAGGCTGCTCTTCTCCAGGGTTCTCAGCCTTTCCTCAGCACAGAGATGTTCCACTCCATCATCTTCATAGCTCTCCACTGGACTCTCTCCAGTATTTCCCTGTCCCTCTTGAACCAGGGAGCCCAGAACTGGACACAGTACTCCAGATGTGGTCTCACTAGGGCAGAGTAGACGGGGAGGAGAACATCCCTCGACCTGCTGTCCACAATCTTCCTTATGCCCCCCAGGAGCCCATTGGCCCTCCTGGCCACTTAGGGCCCATTGAGAACCTCTTGTCCACCAGGACACCAAGGTCCTTCTCCATGGAGCTGCTTTCCAGCAGATCTACTCCTAACCTGTACTTTTGCCTGGTGGTGTTCATTCCCAGGTGGTGAAATGACCTTTCACCATTCTGCTGCTGGAGATTTTCCATTTGTTTTGTGACTGGAGGTTTGGTGGCTGAGCCCATCTGTAGGTTAAAGCAGGGTGGGAATTCACAAGCTCGCTAACACTAACATCACTCAGGTACAGACTCCAACTGTCATGTTGAAGAGCAATTATTCAGCATCTGACATCTCCATTGACTGCATATAGTGCCCCAATAAAAACGCCTCTCAACCTCCACATTTATGTTGGATTGCAAGAGTTCTAAATTTTAACCTTCTCTTTCAACATGTACACACATCATTCTGTAGGAGCAACTTATGGATATTCTTAGGAACATATGCTTCTCTCCCTTCCCCCTCCAAATAATTCCTTTTTGAAGCCATCACTATGCACAAAACCATTCCTAACCACAAAAAATGATCCAGACACATCACTTAAAAGAAAAAAACTATGTTAATTTCCACTTGTAAAGGTAGAGAATAGTTATGAATTAGAAACAGCAGCAACAATGCATCATAAAACATATTCTTTGACAACTGTAATTAAAACAAGCTTCTGTAATTACCAGTAAATGTGCTACAGTACATTTTCTAAGAATAATGAAGTCCTAAAAGAATGAGCAGTGCAGATAAAAAAGGTTCACGTTGAAAAAAGGCTAATGGAGAAAATGAAAAAATTGAATTTACCAGCAAGTTAGGATCTAGTCTATGCAGAACATGTGACATTAAATTTACTTCATTTACTAAATCTAGTTAGAGACCAAAGGAGAAAAAAACAAATGTGCACCGTGTCAAACAAAAGAGTTACGGATTCCAATTTCTAATGTAAGACAGGGGGTCTTGAGAGCAAGTAATTTATGAGGAGCAGCTGAGGGAGCTGGGTTTGTTGAGCCTGGAGAAAAGGAGGCTGAGGGGAGACCTTCTCACTCTCTACAACTACCTGAAAGAAGGTTGTAGAAAGGTGGGTGTTGGTCTCTCCTCACAAGTCACAACTGACAGGACAAGAGGAAATGGCATCAAGTTGCACCAGAGGAGATTTAGGTTGGACATCAGGAAAAACTTCTCTACTGAAAGAGTTATCAAAGGCTGGAACAGGTTCCCCAGGGAAGTGGATGAATCGCCATCCATGTACATTCAGTACATGGATGTACTGAAAAGCCAGCTGGATATGGTGGTCAAGGAGATGGTGTAGTCGTGGCCCTGGGAGAATTAGATAATGGCTGGGTTTGATTATCTCAAAGGTCTTTTCTGTGATTTTGAATATGCAGCTGAAATCCAGAGGAACAGTGCTCTCCATCAAAACAGAAGTTTGCTGATGTTCTTGTCCCAATAAGAAGAGTTTCTATTACCATGTTAGAAGTAAAAAGTTGAAGAAGGAAAATGTGAGACACCTGCTGAAGGAGGTGGATGGTTTAGGGAGAGTAAACACATTGAGCTGAGGTAGTCAAAGGGACCTCAGGAGGTCATGTAGTTCTTGATTAAAACAGGGTCGACTATGAGGCCAGATCTGGTACCTCAAAACTGTATCAACCGTAACTTCCTCAGCAAGGTCTCCCAGACTCTGTCTAGGGACAAGATTCAAGGGGAAGCAGTAACAGCAGTACAATCAGGAATTACTTGAGAGGACTCTGGGTTCCTTCCAGCCTGATTTATCTTATGATCCTATCCCCAAAGCAAAGGGCAGACAGATCACACAATTGTACCAAGCTGCTACAAAATGAGCAATACGAGTACGGAAGAAAAGCCGCACTTAACACCAAACTCCGCTCCTCTCTGGGTGAACCATCTGGCTTGTTCAGTTGGAAATCAACAGATTCCAACAATTTTATTTTCTTGAAAATAAAAACTAAGATACATCCATGACTATTATACCCATTAGGAACATGATGAAAATCCTCATGTTTACATCCAATCATAGTTCAAAGGCAAACAAGGGACGCTAAATAAATTCATATTACAGATACGCGTGTCAATGGGAATAAAAGAAAGGCACAACTTATTCCTGAAACCATAGATGTGCTTTTCATTTAACTAACGTGGTCCAGAAGGATCAACCATTTTGAAGACTCTCTGTACAGCTGCCAGGGATTTGTAGCATTCAAACAACATCTGTAACCATTTCTGACAGCTTCTGATGTTTCAGGTGTATGTCAAATATGTGTTGTTTCCCACTAAGCTTAAAGAAGCGTAGACTCCTCCATATAAGCTAAAGGTGATTTCTCTGTATAAAAATAGAGCAAGAGAACTATTATCCTGTAAAATTCAGGAAAAACAACTGCCAGTAAACAGCTTTAGGACTACGTTGTACTTCCATCTTTGACACCATACCGCTATTGGAGTAAGTTCTCAATCTTTGTGTCATTTTTTTCCTGAGGTCAGAATTGAGCTCATGATAATTTTATAGAAGTACTTTGAAATATCCAGATGAAATGCATAATGGAAAGATAAAGGTATTAGTAAGCAGTGTGAGCCAATAGGTGGTGTACTTTAAAACAATCCCTCATTTAAAACAAAGGTAAACATAAGGGACCACCAACCATTCCAGGTGGTGTTCTCACTCCAGTTCACCACTGACGTCCAAAAACAAGTCAGTAAGAAGAAAAATCCACCTCAATTGCCCAATATCTAAATATTCTGACTAGAAAAATCGTTTACATCTTCTAAGCTTCCCATCTTGGAACTGTTATTCTTGCTTCAGAAATCCAGCATCTTTTGTCAACACTTTGATAATTTATTATTTTATTTTTAAAAGCCTTATTTCTTTTGCCTTGTAAGCTGCAGATTCAGTAGACTGAAGTTAAACAGCAAAATAACTCTTACAGATGTACTAACACAAGCCAGGAAAGCTCAACATCTCATTGAAGTCCACTTCAAAGTCAATCTCATCTGAAATTCCATAGAAAACATACTGTGCCTTCTGCAGAAGTCCAGGAGCATCGGGGTCTACACGTTCTCATGTAATTTTCCATGTGCAAATATCCTACTTCTTGTACCAAATGATAAAAACTAAACATGAATTGATATCATTTCCTTCCAACACAAGCTGCATTATTGGAACTGGCTGCTCAGCCTGTTATTCTGGGAACCAATTTCCACTAAAGGCAAAAAACGATGATGCCCAAGTAGGTAAATCCACTTTTGAATACAAAATAAGAGTACATGTATTTCTTTTCAGCTTTTCAAGTTATTGATTTCTGCTTAAGACACAAAAGTGAATCACTTGTAAGTACATCAAGTGTTTCTCAATTTGAAAGATACAATATAAGCAGTACCTTCATTTCAAGAAGCCGCCACTAAAAAAATGTTTTCAAGACAATGGATTATGTGCAATTTAATTTTTTTTTTCTTTAAATTACATCTTTTTAAATTGAACTCTTTAGCAATAAACTAACCATCAAAATTCATTGACTCTCTCTTAAATAATGCAGCCTTCCTGCTCAACGTTGTACCAAAACAGAGAGATTTTCCTAATAAAATAAAAGCAAGATAGCAAGTTAAAAGATAAACACATTAAAAAAAGAACTGGAAATAGTAAATAATTCAAGACAGAAGCTGTAACTTGGAAAATAAAGTGATCTTTTAAACGGGGCGCACAAATTAACAGCAAAATATTTAGAGATTTAAACTCAGCATTGCTAAGGGGGTATCATTTTGGTCAGTTTTGGGAATGCCACAGCTTTCAGAAAAGACTTTCTGCCATCAAGATACAAGACAAATTGACAAAGATGCATCAGAAAGAAAATTATGAAGAAAATGTTTAATTTTGTACAGAAAATATTTCCAGCGAATTGGTACGTCAGATATATTGAGGCTACACAAAAGTTATCCCATTAAGTCACTGCTTTTTACCTTTTCTGTTTCATTTTTTGCAGCCTTTCTAAAACTCAGTTCAAGCAAATAATAGGATGGTTAAAGTTCCCTTCATCGTATCTCTAAAGGCATCAACAACGTGTTAAAACCCTATGTGGTAAGAAAAGTTACTATATCTGTTTCACTTATGAAATCAAAGTAATATTCAGCACAATTAGAAAGCAAAGCCTTTGGAAAGTGGGGAGAAATGGCAGGAAGTGTCTGTGGGGACACAGTGAAACTTAATGATCTTTGTATTTTAATTAGCAAATGACGATGCCAGTCTTTCAGAATTTTCTTTAAACTTTTAGCAACTTATTCTGAAATCAACCCCCAAGAGAATTCCTGCCTTGAGTAGAGTACCTCTGAAAGGAGCCAGGATTGATTTCTGTATTGATTATTGGTGAGCATCTTCCTTTTGTATAATCCTATCACACGTGTCATTGAATTTCCATGTCCCAACTTCCATTCATTGTACTTCTCGTTCTCATTTGATTGCAGAGTCTCTAGGGCAGAGCCTGGAACTCACTACCACATCTATGCAATTTTTAACATAATTATACTTCAAGCTCTGCTGGAGTTGGTATTATTCTAACAGAATAAATAATATTCTAAAGCACAGAAAAGAAAAAAAGTATTTTTAAAAAATAAAAGCAATGGAAAAAGCAGACTTAAGACAAGACCACCATGGAGGCAAACATTTGATTTTTGTAAGGACCAGAGTAGAAAAACAAATGAAAATAATTTAAAAGATATTTTTTTTTTAAAGCCCAGCCCAGTTCAGATGGTGTGTATCTGAGTGTGCTTGTAATTTGGGGCTGAGCAACCAAGAAAACCCCCAAATTATAAATGTCAATTACTAATTGGAAGCAGAAAATATATTTGAGAGAGGGGCTGATGCTGCTATTTCTATTCCTTATTCCAATTTCTTGTCATGTAATTTATTGACAGAACATTGAGAGCAACTGGCTGTTCCAAACCCATGGTTCTACATTTTACTATCATTTTTTCTCACAATAGGAAAAGAATAAAACAGTTGACTAATGGCCTATTAAAAAATAATTCAACAATATCTTCCACAAAGAAAAATGAAAAGCAAATAATCGTAAAATCCAATCAAATGCTCAAAGATTTAATAAAAACTACTGCACAGAAATGGCTGAAAATATCAAACCAGAGAAGATTCTGTGGTCAATGTTCCATGTTTCAGTTTACAATTTAGATTACTTCAATCATCTAGAAAAAGGGAGACGTTGAAATAATCACAACTGGAGATCATCTTAATTCATGATGCCCATGGAGAACATCACAAGATGCTATTGAAAGTACAGCCTGAAGACAGGGAGGATCCAGTGAGGAGGATACAGCTTGGAAGCAGAAGCCTGACCCAGCCACATGAAGTGTTTCTTCTTCTGATTGCAAACCCTCTGAGAAGGACGTTATATTCCTGCAGGAGAGCCAATAAAAACTTATCCTGTGCTTAACAGCAGCCAAATAAAACAGGAAGAGATTTAAGAAGAAAGAGAAGACAGCACCACACTGAGGCTGAATTATTTGACGTGAACAAAGTCCCAGATCCTCCCAGAGCTCTGGTGACCACAGCCAAAAGCTTCAGAGAGGAAAGAAGCTGGAGATACATAGAGCCCAGAACCACCAGCAGGACTTTGTGTACATAGAAGGGTAGGTGACAGAGGTATACAGAATAATTAAATGTTCAGAGCAGGTGAGTTGGACTCTCTTATTTACTCCTTCTCATAATACAAGACCGAGGAAGATACTCAGTGAACAGTGAAATTGAAAAGCAACAAATTTGAAACCAATTAAATGCATAATTAACCTGCAGAACTCATTGCCACGAGTTATCAGCGAAGCCAATCGCTTAGCAAAATCCCCCAAAGTTGAGATGTGTGTATTAGCTCCGAGAACATCCGCAGCGATACCTGTATGGCAGCTGAGACTCTGGGTTCCTTTGAGAATTGTCAACCTCATCATTCTGAAAACAATTAAAAATACTGAAGTCGGTCACACATGGATTTGAAGAGATTAGGAGGAAACTCCCTGTCCTTTTTGTACCACCTGTATGTCACCAAGTGCCTTCAGAGAACTGCTTTGTTGCGGCGTTCTGACAAAAGCCATTATTTGAGGTAAAATTTGCAGCTACTTTGTCATCTGCTGTGAATCTTTATTTACATAACCGAGAGAAAAAAAGCCCTAAATAAGCCTTCCCACTTTTTTTTTTTTCCTTCATGATCAGGATGGCAAATTATACAGGGATTAGACAGATCCAGAGAGAAAGCTTCAAGAAGTCTTCGTGCAGAAGTGCTGCTCATTTGGGTGTTGGTTAAGAGCTAAACAGTGTAAGGAACTGATGGCAAAGGAAACCCAAGGTACAAATCTAAACAAAATATCTCATCAGCAAGGAAAAAAAATAGCTAACAAGTAAATTTACATACTGCTGAGACAGAAACCAAAATGCCAAACTGGTTCCAATGACTCGTACAGAACAAAAGGCTGCAGAGCTTCTCTCCTCAGCAAATTTCCTCCCATTAGCCTTTTTCTTAAGACAGAGAAATTTTTTAAGACAGAGACAATTTTCCAGCCTGAAGAAGAGAAAAAAGTGCTGAGAAGACAAGGACGGTGAATCCATGCTCTGAGTTTACAAAGGCAATCCAATAGTGATGGCTCCTCCAGCCTCCCCCCATTTCTGTTTCTCCCTCTTCTACAACAAGGGCAAGTGTGGGGTCCTGCACCTCGGGAGGAATAACCCCCTGGACCAGTACAGGGGAGGGAGGACCTTCTGAGAAGAAGTTTTGTGGAGAAGGACCTGGGAGTGCTGGGGGACAACAAGTCCACCAAGAGCCAGCAATGGGCCAGTGTGACCAAGAAGGCCAATGGTGTCCCAGGGTGCATTCAGAAGAGTGTGGCAGCAGGTCAGGGGAGGTTCACATACTCCCTACTCTGCCTTAGTGAGGCCACCTAGGGAGTGGTGGGTCAAGCTCTGAGCTCCCCAGTTCAAGAGAGTCCACGTGAAGCTGCTGAGAGGCTGGAGCATCTCTGTGGTGGGGAAAGGCTGAGAGCCCTGGGGCTGTTCACAGCTGCAGAAGAGCAGCCTGAGAGGGGAGCTGAGCAATGCTGAGCAAGAGCTAAAGGGCCCCTTTAGGAGGGGGCAAGAGGATGGGGCCAGGCTCTGGTCAGTGGTGCCCAGCCCCAGGACAAGGGGCACTGGGCACCAACTGGAGCCCAGGAGGTTCCAGCTGAGCAG
>JANIJG010026031.1:22624-34048 GCA_024611175.1 Megaceryle torquata
GTGCTCCAGCCCCTTCCCCAGCTCCCTTGCCCTTCTCTGGCCACGCTCCAGCCCCTCCAGGTCCTGCTGGGAGTGAGAGGCCCAAAACTGTACTCGGGATTCAAGGTATTCACCAGTGCTGAGTACAGAGGTATATTGCCTATCAATGAAGTCCAGTATAGTGCCCTTACTGCATTTTAAAGTATTTTAAAGTGTCTTTTTTACAAGCAATAGCCAGATTAAGTTCTAGTTGGGCTGTGGCCCTTTTAATTTTCTCCCTATATCACCTCATGGCATCCTTGTAATCCTCCTGAGATTCCTGCCCCTTCTTCCAAAGATCATAAACTCTTTTGTTAAAAAAATAAAAAGTCCCCCTATGTACTCCTCCACCTTGAAGATTTCCTTCCTGAATAACGCCCAGCCTCCCTGGACTCCTTTGCCCTTCAGACCTGCGTCCCAAGGGCTTCTGACAACCAGGCTCCTAGAAAGGTCAAACTCTGCCCTCCGGAAGTCCAAGGTGGCATTTCTACTGGACCCCCTCCTTAGTTCTCCAAGTATTGAAAACTCTACCATTTTGTAATCGCTGTGTCCAAGACAGCCTCCAACCTTCACATCACCCACAAGTCTTTCTGTTCACAGAGTGGGTCTAGCAGGGAGTCTTTCCTAGTTTGCTCCCTTACCAGCTGCTCCAGGAAGTTTTGTTCCGCACACCCCAGGATCCTCCTGGACCATTTCCTCTCCACAGTGTGGTATTTCCAACAAACATCTATAAGGTGAAGTCTCCAAGGGCTGGTGAGTGATTGTGAGACTTCTCCCAACTGCTTATAGAATATTTCATCTGCCTCTTCATCCTGGTTGGGTGGCCTGTAACAGACTCCCACCATGATCTGCCTTGTTGGCTTCCCCTCAGTTCTTACCCATAAACAAACCTGTTGCCACCATCGTTAAGCTCTAGGCAGTTAAACCCCTTCCCTACAGGGCTACCCCTCCACCTCTCCTTCCTGGCCTACCCCTTCTGAAGAGTTTAGAGCCATCAGACATCTGGAGTTCTGTGCTGGAGTCATCCCACCATATTTCCAGGATGGCTACTACGTCAGACTTATCCTGCTGCCCAACGGCTTCCAATTCTCCCTTCCACTACAGCTGGGCCCTTGATCCCACCACCTTTTTGGTGGGAGATGCTCCAATTCCTACGTGACCATTCTCAGCCACTTCCTTGGTTTCTAGCACAGCAATAACCCTTCTGTCTTCACTGCCACCTCCTCCCTCCACAGAAACAGTAGACCAAAGGATGTCACTAGCACACTGTCCCTGAAGCACTGATGTCCTGCCCCCGAGTTTACCTCTAGTAACATCTTATCTATAGTAACAGCCTAGGACTTGGGTAGGCAGCATAAGAACCACCTCTTGTTTTTAGAGACTGATTTCATCCAGCACAACATCATTCCCCCAGGAAAGAGAAACGCAGTCTCCCCGGTCAGCGTACTCAGGGATTGCATCAGTAATGACAGTGAGAAGTTCAAATATAGACAGGCATTCACGAAGGCACACCACGTGAAACCACATTCATACGTTGCAAAACAAGCCTCCTACCGAGCGAGTAGGTGTTGTGAGGAAAGAAGCCCATTCCCTGCTTTGCACGGAGTCACGACAACCGCCAGCTGAAGCTTTGAAGAGCACAAAAAGCTTTGAGCTCCATTAAAAAAGAAAAAAGCTTTAAGATATAGAGATACTTTTCAAGAAAATTGTTTTAGTCTAGAAATGCAAAATGATTTCAATTTTCTTTTCAACAGACCTTTGCTCATTAGATGGAGGTTTCCAAGATAAATAGCTTTGGCATCAACCAACTGCGTTCCTCCTACAGCATTTGCTGTTCACCAAGGAAGACAAAGAAACCCTGTCTTGTCATAGCGAGACTGTTTCCATCAAATGCTAGAGAAACGTGTGAGGAGAAGGAAGGAGATGAAGCAGATAAGGATGATACTCAGTGATGAGGTCATTTATATTACATCAGCCTGATTGGCAGGCAGGCAGGCATCATGAGGTCATCAAGCATATCACAAAGTCCAGGACTGAGAGGTCCTATAGGAAAGCTGGGAGATGGGCAGGGGCCATCACTGCTGGTCTTTACCAAAGAATCTGGTATCTCCAGCATAGACAAAAGAGAGAAAAACCACTGATACATGAAAATATAGAGGGGCTAGAGAGAAAGAACCAAATCAGTCAAGTCAAAACCTATTTCTATTACTTTCCACATCTAAAAAAGTCTGTATAAGCCTACTAAAGACTAAGCATTTAAAGAAAATATGTCATTAATTCTATGGGCTAAAAAAAACCACACAACTTTGTCAGCTTCTGCACCATACTGCCCATTTTCCACATCAACCCTACCTTTTTTGAACATCTCAAGACAGATCAGAGCAATTTTGAGAGGATTTCACTTTTTAATTCTTCTGATGCAACCTCAGCTCACTGCCAGAAGCAGCCCCAAGTTTCCAGTGGATGACTGAGGGAAGTGGGGTTGTTTAGTGTGGAGAAGAGGAGGCTGAGAGGAGACCTTGCTGCTCTCTACAGCTCCCTGACAGGAGGTTGGAGTGAGGCGAGTGTTGGTCTCTTCTCCCAGGTAACTAGCAAAAGGAGGAGAGGTAATGGATTTAAGCTGAGCCAGGGGAGGGTTAGAGCAGACATTAGGAAAAAATTCTATACTGAAAGAGTGGTGAGGCCAGGCAGGGGTGGAATCACCATCCCTGGATGTGTCAAAAAACGTGTAGATGTGGCACTTCAGGACATGGTTTAGTGGTCCTGATAACATTGGGTAGACGGCCAGACTTGATCATCTTGTAGGTCTTGTCCAATCTTAATGATTTTGTAATTAACATATATATTTATCAATCCACTGTCAGGTAGTGCTGTTGTTTCTACTAACTCCAAGTCAAGCACTTTGTGGCTACACAAGGACACTGCTCACTATAGTGCTTCTCCATCAAGCTGGCCCCAAACACGTTAACTGCTACACGAGAGGAGAAATAACACAAAAATACAACTACCCAGTGCAGCTTTACATTCAAAAGCAATAGACTGGCAATTACTGCTTCTAGATACAGTTGAGTCCCTCCCTAGAAGACATTAAAGCTCCACACAAAATTGCAGACCATAATGGTTGTTAACTCAACGTCCTCTATTCTGAAAGCAATACTTGCCTTGCCTCTCTATTCATTTGCTGACTTGCTTGAGGCTGAGTTTCTACTGCTCTTCTTCTTTCCGCTCTGTCCAGAGCTAAGTCCTCTCGGTACACTGAATTTCAACAATACCAGTACTGTTCTTTTTTTCTCATTTAACAGCAAAATTTCAAAGAGTGGCTCTTCAAGCCATAAATTGCTACTGTGTTCTACCTCAGGAAATAAATAAATAAATAAATAGTGGGAATAGTGTGAGATAATGTACTTAATTATATATTTTACTTGTAAAAGCCCTTTGAGAGCTCCCAAGATAGAACTCATTCTATGGAAGCTCTCTTTATTAATAAAAGTACTTATACCAATTACTTTGAACTTCTATAGACAGTGCCTTATTTCAAATTATTTTAATCAATCCTCACAAAATCTCTTGGCAACGGCGTACAGGAAGTATAGAGGCAAGGGAGTCACCGCGGTTCACTCCAGCTACCAACTCTTTATGTTTATTATTCATCCTTACCATCTTTTTTAATTAATCAAACAAAATAAAACCAAACGTGCTTTGCCAGCCTCAAAGTTCTCCTTTATTAAAAAAGAAGTGATTACATCCAGTAATCTGGAGTTAATATTAGAAAGGCTCACAGAATTTTCCAGCCCGCTCTACTCACAAAGTAACTAAGCATTCAGAGATTTAAATTAATTTGGGTCAAATGAGACCCAACATCAACTTCCAGGTGCAGCTGCTCCCACTGAAAAGGTTACTGATCCCACTGATGTGCCTGTGGAGTTGGGCACACCAACCTAGAGGCCAGGGAATCGGTTTAACTCGCACCGTTCAACTATTTTGGCAAATAGATTTTGCCCGAAGCAAATTGAGGAGGCGTTCACGTGAATTACTGCTGAGGGACACTCACCACCAGCAAGAGAAAATGATGAGGAACTGCTGAAGCCTTTAACTTTCTCCATTAATGATACTGGATCTAGAAGACGTTCATGGAAGAGATCAGAGTCCCAGAATCACAGAATGGTTGGGGACCTCTGAAGATCACCTGCTCCAACACTCCTGCCAGAGCAGGGTCACCTAGATCAGGTCACACAGGAACGTGTCCAGGTGGGTTTTGAATGTCTCCAGAGAAGGAGACTCCACAACCTCCCTGGGCAGCCCATCCCAGTGTTCTGTTCTCTCACCAGGAAGAAGTTTTTTTCTCATGTTTATATGGAACCTCACACATTCCAGCTTGCACCCGTTGCCCCTTGTCCTATCACTGGATGTCACTGGGAAGAGCCTGGCTCCATCCTCCCGAGACTCACTCTTCACATATTTATAAACATTAATGAGGTCACCCCTCAGTCTCCTCCAAGCTCAAGAGCCCCAGCTTCCTCAGGAGGGAGATGTTCCACTCCATCATCTTTGTGGCTTTGTGCTGGACTCCTTCAAGCTATTCCTGTCCTTCTTGAATTACGGGGCCCAGAACTGGACACAATATTCCAGATGCGGCCTCACCAGGGCAGAGTAGAGGGGGAGGAGAACCTACTAACCACACTCTTTCTAATACACCCCAGGATGCCACCAGCCTTCTCAGCCACAAGGGCACATTGCTGGCTCGGACTCTGTCCAGGCAGTGAATGACAGGGATGAGACATCTAGTGACTTTCAGCCTCAGCCTTGGGATGTTCTGGCTGCCAACTTTTTGCAGTGGTGTAGGATTTACAGTCTACAGGGTTATGAATGTGTTTGACACAAGAAATTACAGATGTCTAAAACGTATTAATTCATTTTTCCAAGAGAAGTTTAATTATTACACATCATAAAAAATGTTCCCAAAAAAGCTTTATTTTACAAGCACTGATTTTATCATCTGCTGAGATACAAAGAACCTCGCCACTTGAGTATGAGTGACTAAGAATTCTGGATTACATCTTTGGACTGATGTACCTGCTTGAAGATAATGTACACTAGGGGTTCCTTTCAAACAGACAGTTTATTTTATGGTAAACACAGTTTGGTGGCCATTGTCAAGCAAACTGTAACGCTGGGGCATAGCTGCTGTTACTGGTGTTACCCGTTTGAGAGCTTTGTGATGTAGGAAGATCACTTGCAATTGTTTATTGAGCAATTAAAAAAAAGGTGAGTAATTAAAAAAGTAGTGAAAACACCACCAGGTACTGGTACAGGTGAGGGGTAGACCCACTGGAAAGCAGCTCCATGGAGAGGGACGCTGACATCCTGGTGGACACAAATTATCCAAGGAACAGCAATGGGCCCTTGTGGCCAGGAAGGCCAAGGGGCTCCTGGGGGGCATAAAGGAGAGTGTGGGCAGCAGGTCGAGGGAGGTTCTGCTCCCCCTTGACTCTGACCTAGTGAGGCCACCTCTGGACTACTGTGTCCAGTTCTGGGCTCCGCAGTTCAAGAGGGACAGGGAAATATTGGAGAGAGTCCCACAGAGAGCTACAAAGCTGCTGAAGGGACTGGAACATCTCTGTGCTGAGGCCAGGCTGAGAGCCCTGGGGCTGTTCAGCTGGAGAAGAGCAGCCTGAGAGGGGAGCTGATGAATGGTTACAAATCTCTGCAGGGTGGGGGAAAAGGAGAAGGGGCCAGGCTCTTGTCAGTGGTGCCCTGGGATGGGACATGGGGCAATGGTCACAAGGTGAAACACAAGAAGTTCCACCTCAACAGGAGGCAAAACTTCTTCACTGTGAGAGTGACGGAGCCTGTCCCAGGCTGCCCAGAGAGGCTGTGGAGTCTCCTTCTCTGGAGACTTTCCAGCCCCCCCTGGCTCTGTTCCTGTGTGGGCTGCCCTGGGTGATCCTGCTCTGGCAGGGGAGTTGGACTTGATCTCTAAGGGTCCCTTCCAACCCCTACCATCCTGTGATTCCATGATTCTAATTAAACCATAAATCCCAGACCTGTGACTCACAACGATCATGAGAATTCCCAGCACCATTTAAAGGATACCTGTCTAGGATCACCAGCATCACTGACATTAGCATTTATTCCTGTCACACAGCTGTATCAGTGGCTTTGTCCAAATTACACACTGCCACCCGCTACTTTACTGAGCATTCACTGGAAATGTCCATCTCTCAACAGGTCTGGATCCATTTTTTTAGCTGTGATACGGGTGTAAACTTCCAGCATTCCTGTTTGTTCATTCTGAGCAACGCTTTCTTTAGCATAGAAAAAAAAAAACCCAACCAAAATATCTGAAGTCAAATAAAACTTGAAAGACTGGCCGATTGTTTTCTTCACATTTTTTAAACCAAAGACTGCATTATATAAATTTCACGATTCCCCTAAGTGCCTTTAAAATTACAAGCAATCTAGACCGTGATTCACTTTTATGCAGACTCTGACTGCCTGCAATTTTTTTTCCCCCCATCTCAATTATATCTTAATATTATGGGGGCTGAAATGCATTAAATAAATCATATTTCATAGCAAAGCAATAATACTTACATGCATTTTAGAAGAAATTGTCCTGCATTATAAATGTATTTATAATGTCATTACCTTATTTTCCACATTGACTGAAATATTAGGCAGCAGCGACTGCTCCAAGCTACGGATGGAAGCTTTTAGCAAACCTTATGTTTATTCTGCTGCTGGTAATTAGCTGTTTTAGTTAATATAATACAACATTTACAAACAGCAATTTATCCAATATATAAACTCGCTCCTGTAATTAGTGAAACATTGTTATTGATTAAGATTTAATATGGTGGTTGCTGTTTCTGCAATGTACTACAGAAAGGGAACGATCACTAATTTGTCAGAGGACAGCTCCTAGTCAGAGTAATCTCCTGGCAGAATACCATGAATTTCATTCTCTAGAAACTATTTTCTGCAATATTTTATCCCATCTGTAAAGTTGAAAATGTTTTTGAGGTGTGGGTAACAATGAAAGGAAATTTAAGAGAAAATTACACATCCATTCTCTCTGAGACCAAAATTACTTAATTATACTTTTCTCATAAAAACAACTTTAAGATGATACTTCTATTATTAAGACTCACTAATCCTATTCATAAATTATTTGGAGAACACACTCGTGAGAAATAAAATCCATGCCATCAATTTAAATTCAACAGTAAATACACTAAAGTACTATTAGGCAGAAATAGCAATTGTTCCATCGGGCATTGTATTCTGCGTAGGAGTACGAACAAGAAAAATTAATTGTCAGAAAAAAAAAATTCTCTCTGAAAATATTTCAGTTCAGCACAAAGAAATAAAGAAAAACTTTAGGGTATTTCAATTATAAGATTAAAGATGAACTCGCACTATCCAAACTTGAATCTGAACTGGAATTTCTACTATCAGCAGTTTCTAGAGTCACGCTTAAATCCAGCGGTGCTGCTAAAAGTGAAATACAAGTCTGAGACTGTTCTACTGAATCACTCCTCTGTTACCTGTTCAGAATATCACATTTTAGACTTTTATTAACAGAAGCGAATGAGAGAACTCTTCGTGAAGCACCCTTTCTGCTATTTAGAGTTTCAGAACATGCAGTGCATTTCAGCAAAATACACAAGTAACGTGCTCAGAAGCACCAAACACTACTCAAAAATCCAGGTCTGAAAATAGAACTCATTTTCTAGAATTCTGAATATCTGTCTCAAACCTAACTTTAAAATGCTGTATTTTAAAAATGCTGTAGCCCAAAAGATTCTAATTTTTTTTAAATCTTCAAGTAATTTCAATTTTTACAATGTTACTTTGTTTGAGGGGTTTTTTTAATGAAAAAGTAAGATTTTCACTGACAAAGCAAAGGACATTATTTAAAACCACAAAACACTGATTAGTCTAAAAATCTCTCTGACTGGGGAAAATGTACAAACTATTTAAAAGTTTAGTATAAACTGGAAAAATGATGAATATTCCAGGCTGGGAACACAGACATCCTCATAATATGACATGAGGTGCTTACGCACTTCTGATTATGACAGAAATAATGACTATAAACTTACTATGGTGAGTAAAAATGAACAAAACTACACATAGTTTGAACCATTCCTAGATACCTGTGGAATTCATAGAGCAAGACTCAAGGATTCACTATTAAATGTATTCTTATAATTCAACCCAGTTCCATACATATAATGACCAGGGGAATACTAGTGGAATGGGGTTTCCATTACAGAGAAAAACAGGAAAACCATTATAGTCATTAAAATGCTCCTAAAATGATTAGTTTATCATCTTTGCTACAGAACAGAGCAAGCTGAATATAAATTATTTATGATGTGGAACAGTTTAATGGAATATAAAATAGCTTCCCCCCCCCCATTAGTACAAGTTTTGATTTTTTTTTGTTGCCAGCTGCACACTCAGCACCGTGCTCTACCCATTTACAACTGTGACAGATGCAACAATTGTAAAAATTGTTCTCTATAAACTCTAACTTAAAGGAATTACTGATACTGCCTCTTATTTATTATTTTCTTACAAGTGTTATCATAGCAGCCTGCAGAGAACTACTGAACTGCGTGGAAGTCAAGTAATCACAGGACTATTGCGACTCCCTCCAGAAATTTAGGAAAATCCTTGTATCAAACCCACATACAGCCTGATTTTATCTCATCAAAATCACCGTGGTGAGAAGATGCACCAAGATCAATATTCATCTCCCCCTGTTGCCACAATCACTCATTCCATAATCCCGCAGAACATGCTCCAATCTCAGGGAATGCATGAATGAGGAGAAATCTCTGATTACCCACAGGACCAAAGGGATTCTAACATCAAATAGTTAAAAGCTTAAAAAGACAGAACTGCTGAAAGTACTGTACATCACAAAGGAAAAAGGAGGCCAGTATAAAACCTCTAACTCCCACCAGTTCTTCACAAATAATTAGAAAGAATAAATGTGTTCTGATGTAGAATCGTAAAATGGTTTGGGTTGGAAATGTTCTTTCAAGATCATCTCGTTCCAAACCACAGGCAGGGACATCTCACACTAGAGCAGATTGCTCCAAGTCCCATCCAACCTGGCCTTGAACACTTCCAGGGATGGGGCATTTGCCACCTCTCTGGGCAACCTGTTCGACTGTCTCACCACCCTCATCATCAAAGAAGTCTTCTTTCTGTTCAATCAGTCTTCTTTCAGTGTAAAACCATTGCTCCTTGTCCTGTCACTACAGGCCTGGGTGAAAAGTCTTCCTCAGTCTCTTATAAGCTCCATTTACATATTGAAAGGCCAAAATAAGGTCTCCCAAGAACCTTCTCTGAAGGCTGAGCCACTCCAACTCTGTTTGCATCAGGCAAAGTGTTCTAAGGAAAAAAAAAGTGAGGACAAGGAAGACCCTTCAGAACAAAACGTGCATCATGAGGTTAGTTTTCATTAGGACTCATTTTCTAACTTCTTATCTGCATATTTTGTGTGAGATGGTTCTGGTACCATTACAATATTTATATGTTTGGGTGCAAATCACCTTAATTGAGTACGATTTACACAATAAGACAACCATGTTACAGCTAGAGCCTCTCGAGCCCAGAAAGTCATAGACAGAGAAATGGACACTTCCACAAGATAATCCACTTTATGATGAAGTTGACATGTGAGACAGGACAGAATCACGTCCTAAAAGCACCTATTTCTCTTCAATTATAAAGAGATCCCGGGGTGAAGAGCTCTGGCACAGATGATTAGACTTAAAACTAGCTGAAAATGTAGGCACCTCTGCTTGCACATTTTCAAGCTGTGCAACTCTACTTTGGATAAAAGCTTACAGCAAAACCACGACACGGTGGAAAATCTAAATACTGCACTTTTAAGGCAGCACAGACTGAAGATTTCCCTAATTAGATTTGTTCACCCTCAGCACAATTAACCCTCACACACTTGAGGGGAAACCTGAACTTACAGTAACATGTCTTTGGTGAATAACCGCGGATGAACCCCTGTATTTTCTCCAATTTATCGATCACACTTGAACTGAAAGCTATTAGGAGAAGAAGAAGTTACCTCCTTACTGCTCCACCAGCTGTACAAAAGCCTTGTGTCATCCTCTCTATAAAATAAAATCACTTCCCATTCTTTTTTCACTCCACAAAGCCTCAAGCTGCAGAGTGGCAGAAGCAAGAGAAAGAGTTCAAGATGCTACAACACTTTATCTCCAATTTTTCTGAGGACCTGTCCCAAATTCATTTCATCCACTAAAAAAGAGAAAACCCTGCCTTAAAAATAAATAAAGTTTCTTTTTATTCTGCTGAGAAGTTTAAGCACTCGCATAATTTCAAAGGCACCTGGTCACTGCCAGGAGAGTGGTGCCCATCATGTCAACATGAGGGCACCTCCTCCTCCTCCTACCTCCAGTAAAATCAAGGTCCAACTCAGCCATGTCCATAGGCCTCTGGGAAAAGAAAAGAAACAAACAAACAAAACCAAGCCCAAACAGCTCCCAAACCATTTTGCGATTCCTTCTACACTTATTCTTTCCCACAGCTCCAAGACACTGGAGCACCAGGCAAGAGAAGCTAAGAGGACAATTAGCTGCCAGGCACCATAGAAAAGCAGCGTTAGTTTGTCCTGAAGATAGGAACAGAAGGACTTGGTGGTTCTTCTGAAGGGGAGACAGAAAGAGTTGAAAGTAGGAGAAAAAGAAAACAAATCATAGAATCACAGAATTGTTTTGGTTGAAAGAGATTTTTAAGATCATTGAGTCCAACTGTTAACTCAGCAGCAAAAAGTTCACCACTGACCCCTGTCCCTCAGCACCAAAGCTACACATGGGGCTTGGAAATTCCTCCAGGGATCCCGGGGACTCCACCACTGCCCTGGGCAGCCTGGGACAGGCCTGGATAACCCTGGAGAGGGTGGAAGAAATCGTTCCTCGGATCCAACCTAAACCTCCTCTGGCGCAACTTGAGGCCAGTACCTCTTGTCACACAGAATTGTCACGGTTGGAAAAGACCTCTAAGATCACCCTGTCCAACCATCAACAACACCACACACACATAAAAAATCCCTACAACAACAACAAAAAAAAAAAGGCAAACCAATCCACTTCACTGTCCCACTACAGCATGTCCTGAAGTGCCTCATCAACACCTTTTTTTCAACACCTCCAGGGATGGTGACTCCACCACCTCCCTGGGCTGTTCCAGCACCTGACTACTCTTTCAGTAAAGAAATTCTTCTTAATATCTCATCTAAACCTCCCCTGGTGCAACTTCAGGCCATTTCCTCTTCTCCTGTCATTATTTACTTGAGAGAAGAGGCATCACCCACCTCACTGCAACCTCCTTTCAGGGATTTGTAGAGAGCAA
>JANIJG010026031.1:34148-55055 GCA_024611175.1 Megaceryle torquata
GGTGCAGTCTCACCAGTGCTGAGTACAGGGGCACGATCAATCCCCAACTCCTGCTGGCCACACTATTTCTGATACAGGAAAGCGAAGGAAATAAATGAAGAATGGGGTGATAAAGGGCAGGAGGGAGCTACAGGGCTTGGCAGAGGTAGAATAAGTGGAAGCTTTGAGAAAGAACTGGGAGATTGGGAATTTAGATAGGGACAGATGTCTAGGAAAACAATTTAAGAACAGAATTTGGAAAAGAAATACCCACATTTAAAATGAAGTAAATTAAAACCCGAATCTGTTCTTATACAAAATACAGACTGACTCAGAATTCCCAACTACTGAGGCTACTTTCTGGTTTCAGGACAACTTGTAAAGCTTACAGAAAGCAGGATAAGATGTATGTCCTGGGCTTCTCCAGTAGTTTACATGGTATAATAGCTATATCCCTCTCCTCAACATCTAAAATCTTACATGAACTTACACATCTTTCCTTTCACGGGACCCTGGAATGACAGGAGAAGGAAGATTTGCTTTTTGAAATAGAGAAAATTACAGTCAAGTGACAGTTCAAAACAATAATAATGCAAAATCATGATTTCAGAAGATAGTTTAGCTAATATTTTTTTTATCTGCTCATCTTCAGCTCCGACCTCTGTGTTTCTGGCATCTTTACATCTTATGTATTGATCACCTTTACACTGAGGCACTTGACAGGCAGCACTCTCGAAATAAATAATTCTACACAGCTTTTTCCATTATATTCCACATCCACCAGATGCTACAGGTCTCTAAAATGAAACATATCAACCCAAATTAAATACTGAATGACAAATGCTTTTTATGATGCTTTCAGGTAAGTTACTGGTTTGTATCACATCCCTACAGAGTGAGTTTAGAGTATAGGAATCAGGATGAAGACAATCAAATGAGTTCACTACATCTGCATACTCAACTAAAAAAAAAAATAAATCACACACAGGATTTCTATGGTTGGAAAAGACCTTTAAGATGATCAAGTTCAACCATTATCTAATTCTACGAGGGCCATGACTACACCATCTCCTTAAGCACCATATCTGATGGCTTTTTAATACATCCAGGGGTGGGGACTTATCCACTTGCCTGGGCAGCCTGTTCCAGTCTTTGATAACCCTTTTGGGTGGAGAAGTTTTCCCTCTTGACCAACCTAAGCCTCCTCTGGTGCACCTTGATGCCATTTCCTCTTGTCCTGTCAGTTGTGATTTGTGAGAAGAGACCAACACCCACCTTTCTACAACCTTCTTTCAGGGAGCTGTAGAGAGCAAGAAGGTCTCCCCTCAGCTTCCTCTTCTTCAGACTAAACAGCCCAGTGCCCTCAGTTGCTCCTCATAAGACTTCCTAGTCTGATTCTCAAGACCCTAAATCACTAGATTCACTAAAGCCTAATTTTTCACAATACCTACTGTAACACAAACGACCTTAAGAAGATTTTGCAACCCTAGTACTCCTAATGGACTGACAGATTTACTTATTGGGGCAGCCAAAAGTGGTGTCACGCACACAGAAACATACTGTGCTCTAGTACGGCAAAATTCAAGTGGCCAAAAGTTACCATGGGGCTAAGCAACTAGAATGTTTTCCAACTGTGCAATAATAAGAGAGAAATTCATCATATCCACCCTCACAACTATTTAGTTACTCTTCATAAAAGGCACTGAAGGTTTTTTTCAGAAGCTGCTTTGTCCAATAAAACCTTCATGGAAATGGTGATCAGCTTTAGCACATTGAAATCTGTGTCGAAACAAACTCACAGTCTCATCAGGATACAACCCATTTATCTTCCAGTAAAACAACTCCTACTCCTCAAGGCTACAGAGATATGCTCCAGGATCACCCAGTTGTTCAACCAGGATTGAATATAACATGAATAAATAAATATAAACACAATAAGAATGTCAAAGAATTGAAAGAACCTTCCAGGGCCGGCCAGAGCCAGAGCCCCCCTTCCAGGGTGAGACCACAAACCTCACTCTTGCTTTAAGCAAATGCACACCCCTCCCATACTGGCTCACAGAAATTATTTGACCACCCTCTTTTCTAGCTACAAACTACTTCACTGCTTTGATACCTGATGGATCTTGACCATCAGCTTTCTACTGATCTGCTGCAGGAAGGTAAAGTTACCCTTCCAGAAAAGGAAGCCTGATTTTTCCATGAGCATCCAAAACAAACAGAAATATGGGAATAAAACTGGCAGCACTGGAAAAAAAAAAGGAAAAAAAATGTAGGTGAGCAATAACATCTGCTCAAAATAAATGAAGACTTGTCCTAATACCCTCTTCTTTTCTGTAAGGTCAAATCTGTTTATATAAAATAATTTTTTAAGACATACCAAGCCACAAGAGAAAACGACAGGCGCTGTTTGGCTGATGTACAAGAGAACACTTGCAGGTAGAATGTTCAAAGAATGATTTTCTCAAGTTCAGTATCTTCTTGGAACATCATTACTTTCAAAAGGAATAACTACGGGTGGTTTTTTCTCCTCATGTTTCAAACGAGCAGATAAAAGCGAGAAAGAAAATTAAAATATTACATGAGTCACTACAATGTAAAACAAAGATCCAACTGACCTACTTATGTGAGTGCCTCTTAGAAGATTCCCCATTACTACAGCAGAAACAACACCCACTCATTATCCTTCCTTCCAACAACCCTCTTGCCTCCATCCAGAAGCATAAAAACTGGTATTCCACAGGAGTATTTCTTCTCTTGCACCAAAATAGCAGGTCTATTAAGCTGTCACTGTGACTCTGACGTCATGACTTGAATATCACTGAATGTTAGGGGGTGGAAGGGACCTCTGAAGATCAAGTCCAAGCCCCATGCCAGAGCAGGGCAGAAGTAGATCAAGCAGGAATGCATCCAGACAGGGCTTGAAAGTCTCCAGAGAAGGAGACTCCACAACCTTTCTGGGGAGTCTCTTCCAGTGCTCTACAACTCTTACCGTGAAGAAGTTCTTCCTCATGTTGAGGTGGAACTTCCTGGACTCCAGCTTGAATCCATTGCCCCTCGTGCTATGCCAGGGCACGAGTGCAAGTATCTGGTAGCCCTTCAGTTGCCTTACACACTGGAAATGACTCTGCTTTCACTGTTTCACACAGTAATTCTCTTTCCTCTGAGAAGATTTCAGAGTAGGCTTTTCCTGGCTCTAAAAGTAAGAAGCAGCCAGCAAAACGGTGCAAAAGGCTCCTTGTTGGGTTATTCACAGGCTTCAAAGCAGCCACGTGGTCCCAAATGGACTTGGAAAGTCAAGCTGTATTACCTCCAAAATTAATAATTTTCAACTCACTCTTCCACCCTTCAATGCCAACCTTGCACCTGGCCAAAACCAGCCACCTACACCTAAAATTCCTTTTTCAGCATCAGGGCTTTTTCCCATTCCTTATTCTAAACACCCTCATAGAAGTGATTTTAAAATGCAACCATGAAAAGTATGCTAATGACTGGGAATTGTGACAGCTGCCACAGAAACAAGGCTGTTGGCTCAGGCGCAGCCCCATTAACTATCGATCATAAAGTACCCTGGACTAGCTCATTTATTACTGCTGCAGAGCCCAAGGGGGGAAAAGGGGGAACAGCAAGAGTTTCTTCCTTCGAAGAAAAATCAGAAGCCACTTACTTATCCTAATGCCATGACCCCCACTGTTTATCTGCATGGTAATTAGGGAATGAGAAATAATGAATTTTTATTTATTTATAAACGTGATAGGAATTCAACTGTCTGTGAAGTAAGACAATGCAGCATCTTACCACGCTAACAGACCGGTGGATCTTCAAAGGTCACAACTAACTTACAAGTACCAGCCATATTAAGCAAGAAGTAAGACGACAAGCAATTATTACCATCTTCTTTTGCCATTGCTTCCCAAAACTTGACGAACTTCCCCCGTATCCTTCCTGAGAATTGTTTTAAACAGCAGACTTGACAGCTGAAATCAGTTTAGAAACAAAATTGGTTTGGTTGGAAGAGACCTTGAAGATCATCAAGTCCAACCATCAACCCAGCACTGCCAGGGCACCACTAACCCATGTCCTTCAGCACCACAGCTTTGAAACCCCTCCAGGGATCACGGGGACTCTACCACTGCCCTGGGCAGCCTGGGACAGGCCTGGACAACCCTTGCAGGGAGAACATTCCTCCTCAGCTCTGACCTAAACCTCCCCTGGGGCAACTTTAGGCTGGTTCCTCTTGTCTGATCATTTGTTCCTTGGGAGCAGAGCCCAACCCCTCCTGGCTCCAACCTCCTGTCAGGAGCTGTCAGAGCCAGAAGGGCTCCCCTGAGCCTCCTTCTCTCCAGGCTCAACAAGCCCAGGGCCCTCAGCCGCTCCTCAGCACCCTTGTGCTCCAGCCCCTTTCCCAGCTCCCTTGCCCTTCTCTGGCCACACTCCAGCCCCTCAATGTCCCCAGGCTGATCCCAGCACTTGAGGTGCAGCCTCCCCAGTGCCCAGTCCAGGGGGACAATCCCTGCCCTATTCTTGCTGGCCACACCATTGCTGATCCAAGCCAGGATGCTGGTGGCCTTCTTGGCCAGCCCCAGCTCCTTTTCTGCCAGGCACTTTCCAGTCAATTTTCCCCAAGCCTGGAGTGTTGAAAGTCTCTGGTTTTAAAATTCATTATGAAAAAAAAAAAAAAAAACAAACTTAAATGTTTCGTAGACTACTTGTTGAAATCAGCATATTTTGAAGTGGAAGGTACCTCTAAAAAGAATATGGGCTCAGCTTCAATTTTCTACCTCACTTGTATAAATCTAAGTTCAATTTTATTTATTTATTTTCATTAGGAGTAACACACCCAACTCTAAATATCAGATATCATAGAATCATCGAGTCATAGAATGGTGGGGGTTGGAAGGGACCTCTGGAGATCATCGAGCCCAACGCCCCTGCCAGAGCAGGAACACCCAGGGCAGCCCACACAGGAACAGATCCAGGTGGGGCTGAAAAGTCTCCAGAGGAGACTCCACAACCTCTCTGGGCAGCCTGGCACAGGCTCTGTCACTCTCACAGGGAAGAAGTTTTGCCTCCTGTTGAGGTGGAACTTCCTGGGTTCCAGCTTGTGAGCATTGCCCTCGTCCTGTCCCAGGGCACCACTGCCAAGAGCCTGGCCCCTTCTACTTGACCCCCACCCTGCAGACAGTTGTAAATATTCATAAGATCCCAAATATTTTTATTTCTAAAATAAAATGGCATATTACCATTCCAAATTTCTTAACCCTAACACTTTTAACTCTTCCCTCCTTTAAATAAGAAAAGGAGGAGGAGGAGTAGCCGTTCCTCTACACACCTACTGGTACACTTGCCACTGAATATATCCCACAAGAAATAGATGATAGGACCAAAATACTACTTAACATCTCTATAAAAAATAAAAAAAAAATCAACAACAAAACCCCAAACACAAAACAAAACAAAAAACACAAAGCATCTCAACATACTCCAGACATCTCATGGGACCTTGATACAAAAAGAGGTGGAAACTTAAAATTGCATCAAAAACTAAGAATGTTTTCATTTGTCACTTCCATTCCTTTTCCCCCAAATCCCATTCCCTATCAGTATACCTCTTCTAGAATTCAGATGATGTCTTTGTAGCCTCTTTGCTAACCAAACGTGGTAACCAAGCCCAAGAAGTGACCGAGAAGATAAAGGGAGGCAACAGAACTTTCCAATCTCATCAACTGCATTTCAACAGGGAAAAAAAAAGAGTTTTAAAATAATAAAAAAATTAACAGTATTTCACAGTCATCATTCAGTTCTATGGAGACACTGAAGTTTCACTGCTTAAATAAGTCATAAGAGAAGCACAAGTCATCCAATTTTAGACTAATAAAGAATGTGTCAAAGTGCACAAAGAGCAGAAAAAGTATTAAAAACCAAAACCAATAAAAATGTCTCGGGCATCACTTAGGTTTGTGTTTTGGTTAAAGAGAATTATGACATCATTGTCACAAATGCTGATAATGAAGATGGTTCTTGCACTTGTTTTGGCCTTGCTGACATTAATGTCAAAGTGTTTTTTTTTTTCTTTGAGGATATTAAATAGAGCTTTCCTAAAGTATTTTTTTTCCCCTCTCTTCCTCACACAGAGAGCACCAGACTTAGCCTTTCAGAAAAGCGTAAGGAAAAAAGCGTTGTTCAAGTTGCCCCGGTGGTATTAAGGCTGGAAGGTCACTTCCACACCTTACAACACTCAAGGTAGAGGAAATTGGTAAAGGGTCCACTCTGTAATTAAGGGTACTACAAAATAAGCTTGTGTCCTTATAGTCAAGAGGATAATTTCCTCAAGAGGAAAGAGATGGCAGTGAGACTCCTGAATGCAAAAGAGCTTCAAGTAGTAGATCAAAGGTGAGCATGGACATCAACCACTGAACTTTGAGTTCCCCAAGAAGGCCAGGAGAGTCAGCTCCTCCTAGATGAGACAATGTACAAATAACTATTTACCTACCCGTGTTTCACTCTTAATTACCCTCAAGTT
The DNA here is from genome assembly GCA_024611175.1 of Megaceryle torquata. Classification (NCBI taxonomy): domain Eukaryota; kingdom Metazoa; phylum Chordata; class Aves; order Coraciiformes; family Cerylidae; genus Megaceryle; species Megaceryle torquata. The sequence goes on from JANIJG010026031.1 coordinate 40,651, forward strand.
TAACACCCAATGATGGGCATAGTTGTGTAAGTCAGTGGGTCATAGCCTATTCACCTGCTTAGTTACAAGGAAATGCCAGATTCCTTCCTCTCTTCCTCCAATTCATTCCCAAGAAACAGTCACCACAAACTGCCTGGAAAAGACACACAACATATCTCCAGAGGATAGAAGTTTTCCATTATTCCAGGATTTTATAGAATCACAGAATGGCAGGGGTTGGAAGGGACCTCTGGTGTTGGGCTCTGCTCCCAAGGAACAAGCACCAGCACAAGAGGAACTGGCCTTATGTTGTGCCAGGGGAGGTTTAGGTTGGAACTGAGGAACAATTTCTTCCCCTTGAGAGTTGTCCAGTCCTATCCCAGACTACCTAGGGCAGCGGTGGAGTCCCCATGATCCCTGCTGGGGTTTCAAAGCTGTGGAGATGTGGTGCTGAGCAACCTGCTCTAGTGGGAGGTGCCCCTGCCATGGCAGGGGGGTTGGAATGAGATGATCTTTAAGGTCCCTTCCAACCCTGACAATTCTATGATTCTGTGACATGGTTTAGTGGTGAACTTGTCAGTGCTGAGTTAATGGTTGGGAGTCGATGATCTTAGAGGTCTCTTCTAACCAGAAGAATTCTAGGATTTAAAACATTATTTTCATGGTGTCTTGAGGGCAGAAACAGGAGTCCTCTCTGGTAGCAGGGAAGGAAAAAGGATTAATAGGCTTACTTTTTGTGCCCATGCGTGACAAGGAATGATGATATTCATTTGAAAAGCTAGCATGGCAATTTTGTGAGCCATTCAATAAAAAGGGAGTAGCAAGAACAAATTGGTTAATGAATGAGGGAGGAGAGAGGAGAGTATTATGCAGTGAATCTATAAAAATGAACTCAATTTGAATTCAACCAAAAGAACAAATTGATGGAGCAGCAGCCTTTGTAAAGCACTAGATCTTCATCTGGATGCTGAGATAACACAGTGATTAATTTTGCTTCTGACAAATATCTTGGGTTTTGCTATATAAGAATTAAAAAAAAAAGAAAAACCAGCAAGCTTTTAAATGCTGATTGACTATCAAAACACGTTCCTCTCAGCATTCAAAAAGAAATTTTAAAGAGAATAAATGCTCACTGGAGGTACCTTACTTACCTTCAAAATTGTGTATTTTTACTGTGGTTTTCCTATCTGTCAAACTTTGGCCCAGAGAACCAATGTCAATTAACCATTGCATTTAAAAACTGACTATATATATATCTATATATACACCTCTCTAACATGTTACCAAGGGAAAAACTGAAGGAAGGAGAAAATGATTCATATTGCTCCCTTGAAGCAAGTATTTTAGGCTTCAGAACGGACGTCGTAAAGGGACGGAAGAGACACAGGTAAGCAAGTTCTTCTTCTAGTTCACAGGCACTTCATGGCTCTTTCAGAGATGAAATAAAACATTTGCTTAAGAGTTCAGATGACAGAGACTGTTGGGGGAATACAACCTACAGCACAAAGAGTACAATCACCCACAGGCTATTTTAAATAATTTTTTTACTGTTTAACTATAGCAAGAGGAGAAAATAAAATTAAAAACAAAGAAAAATCAAAGAAAAAAAAAATACCTCTTCCTAATAACTAATTTTAGACATGCAAATGGGTCTTTACCATTTCTTCAAGGCTCATCTATTTGCCCAGATAAGGAAACCATTCACAATTTGCAATTATCTGGTAGGAAGTCCCATTTCTTGCATTGCTGGAAAAAAAAATATTATCGATCTCTGTTTGCATAGCAACAGCTTCTTTTTCATGCAGTAGAGTTTTGCAGCATCTATTTAACATCCCAGAGAAAACAGAAAGGCAGATTCCTATCCAAAACACCTTTCTGCCGTGGCAGAAATGCCAGGAAGAGAGGGGGAAGGTGGCAGTGAGAGGAAAATAAACATGTGCCAGGAGATACACAAGTCCTAGCCGTGATATTACGGTGATTCAAACGAAAATGTGGATGGACAGTGCAATGAGATTCAATATTTTCCAAGTCTGCATGGCTATTTCATTGCATCCTGCTTCCTTCTCTAAAAAGCAACCAAACCCCTCTCACCCAAACCAGACAATAATTATAAAATAGATGGATCACATCCTCAATATTCAAAAATATCTTGGCTTTTACCTTGTTTTCAACCACAGGAACAACAAAAACCAGATTACTTTTGCCTGTTTCACAGGAGTACTAGTGCAAAAAATCTATTTGCTGCAGAATTCTGCTCTTTCTAAACCATAAAAACAGAAGCAAGTGGCAAGGAAAAAAAAAAAAAAAAAGAATCATCTCCAGAAGCCTGAAGTAAATCTTACAAGTAAATCTCAAAAAGGTCTCTAGTTTCCAAGAGATTTCAAGAGAAACTTGTAGTTTATGAATTACAAAACTGAAGAATAAGAGAGAAACCAACTGGCACTAGATTTAATTTTGTACAGTGTGGTCACCAAACCTTAAGTCTAACTTTCAAATAGGAGCTTTTAATATTTTTACTGTCATAAATTGTGAATTATAGTCAAACTGCACTTTTCAGAAGCAGCTTGGCCCTCCCTACAATAAGCAATCCCTTTTTGCTTCGGGCGATGTAGTTCACCTTAAATTATTTCAGAATCATCTGAAAAAGATTCATTTTTTCTATTAAAATGATGAATGAGCTAAATGAGGTATGTAATAAATACTGCAGGTTTGTAAACAGACTTTTCTCTTGAGAGCTAATGCCTTAACTCATTTAGTAATTCTTCCCCCTGGTATTTTCTAGTGAAGTCATCCTTAAAATGTGGTTAGCACAGGACTGCTTGGAGAGAGCAGGAAGGGTCAGAATATAATCTGCTTATGGAAAATAGGGGACCTCCTCTCCACAAAGCTAATGAATTGAGGACAGGAAAAATAAATGCGACGCTAAAGCAAAGGTCACTGCCTAGCCCACGGACGAGGGGGACTTGGCCCAGTGGCCCAAGGATGATGAGGAAAACATCTAAAGAGTTGAGACAGAGAAGAGTGCAAGGCTCTCTTTTAACAATAGGTATTCAATTATGACAATAGGTCAAATCCCTCCCAACATAACTCACCACGCTTCAGCTCTAATATATCAAGAAATGTATTTTGTCTATTGATTTCAGTGCTCAGAAAAGTAAAAGAAGAATTCTATGTCTCAAATGTGATTTTGCTAGGAAAAAAAAATATCCAATAATCTGATTACCACATTCACCTAAGGTACAAAAAGTGCTCTTCAATTTAAAGATACTTCTACCAAATTGATTTTTTTTGAACACAGAGTTCATTAATAGGCCTCCTTCTGTAGAAAATAATTTACAAAACAAAAAAATACCTCAGCAACAACAGACTGCATTTTCTAACAGGTACTTCAATGAAAGCCTGGAACAATACATGGGAAATAACATGTAATTGCATTAGTATGGATACAGATTTCTAATGATAGCAATAATCAAATTTTAATGTTATGGTTACAGCACATGAACAGAACAATATTTCTGTGCCTCTTCAAAAGGAAATGAGACTTTAATGTCACGGGCAGCTCAATAAAACCATTTTCGAACATACAGGGTCCTAATGACAGCTCGTTTCAGTGCAAACAGTGAAGCAAATATGTTAACAGTAAAGTCCAGGTCATTATAAGAAGATGGAAATACAACAGGTCCTCTGCACTTTGGGTAACTATTGATTTTTTTTTTTACTCCATATTCTCTACGTCTCACCCTGACTCACATAATGACTCAAGTGATGGAACATCAATAAGCTATTTATGGCAAAGCTTCTTTTTTAAGCCATTTAAAGCCACTCAACAAGACTATGCCCAACTCAACCATCCACAATTTTTAGATATGCAGCAATATCTCCAATAATAAACACTGCAAAGGAGGAGAGGTCTGCTGCCTAGGTGAGTAAAACATAATATGAGGATTCTTAGAGCAGTCACAAGCACGGGGCCTTCAACTGCACCTGCTTTTGTTACATGAGCATCAAAATTCCTTGTGGCTGAATTGAAATAAAAGACAACTTATTATGAAGTCCTCCTGCAAGAAGGATGGGCAGAAAAAAACCATCATATAGATGCTAAGGGTAGAAAGATTTCTTAGCAGCTGCACCACTAAAGGCAGTTCTCAAGTACAACTTCAAGCACATGGGGCACTTTGCCCTTTGGTACTCTGAGCTAATTTGCAAATATCATATCACAAAATCGACTGCAAGTAAAGCTAAAGGTACAAACCCAGCTCTCTTGGGTGGCAAGACCAGTTCAAGAAGCTTTCATTTTCTTCCCCCAACAACTTGCCCTCCATACAGAGTTTGCAGTCTTCTCAACTGAGCTATTTTTGTAGTCAGGCTATAAAAGCAGACTGGGGGCACGTCTGCATTGGGAAAAGGCCTCCGGGATGGTCTCATAATGGATTTGCTTCAGTCTACAACATCTACACTGACAATCCAGACAAGGAGGAGAACTGCAGTGCCAGGATGGAAATGGGTACAAAGAGAGGTAAAGAAATTCTTCATCGGCAAAGCATCTCTTCCACCTAACACCGACGTCCATCTGAGCCTTCAAAATAGGCTACTTCACGTCTCTTGCCTGAGAAGGCAATGTTGACAGAAGAAACACCCAGCCAGAGGTGGGTGAGAAGCTAGAGGAGAAGCAAGACCTCAGCAGCTCTCCAGCACCCTGAGTCTCACCGGTATCGCTCGTTAAAGCCTAGACCCAAACGCTGCGGGATAAGGCAAGTCTGGCTGCAGCTGAAATACTCCTCGAAGTCAATGCCACCTGAAGGAGTTACTGAAAACAGCAACTGGCTTCATTTCTGCTGAATTAAGCATCAACAGTCGAACAAATCCTCACGTTGACTCCATGAGGGATTTCTAGGGCTTAGGTCAGGGTCTGGAAATTCTACTCTAAATTAGAATTTCTAACTTGGCTGATCCAAATACCAGAATTACTGGTTTGTAAATCTCTGGATCTCCCCACAGCTTATTATTATTTTTTTTGTTAAGAAGCTGACATCCCATCAGCCACGTTCCGGTCCGGAGGGAGCCTTCCCTAACAGCTTACGCAGCACATAAGTAGTTCACCTATCATTAACTCATCAATCATCTCCAAGTTTCTTTCAGAGCTTTTATTAATACAACTCAGGCTTGAAAAGCTGTTATTGGTAAAACTGTTCATTTCCTTTTCTACTGAAGCTTCAGATCTAAGACCTTGTTTGAGGAGACTTCTACAAAGAAAATTCTTGATGTGGGAACTTCCAAAAGTTCCTCCACTCTGGACATGTGAAAAAAATTAATTCAGGGTGTTTTGCTGCTCTGGCCTCATCTCTTCTGTGTGCTGCTCATCCTCCCTGATCTGCTCCTGGGTCTACAGTCTTTGGTAGGATCCTCATTCCAGGGCGAGCAGCTGTGGGTGTGCGTACACACCACTGAAGCTTTTACAGCTTCTGCTAAATGTTCTCTAAAATCCTTGTCATGTTCTTCACTCTGAAGACAGTGAGACACTAGAACAAGTTGCCCAGAGAAATTGTGGATGCCCCATCCCTGGAAGCCTTCAAGGCCAGATTGGATGGGGCTTTGAGGCAGCCCTGCTCTAGTGGGAGGTGTCCCTGCCCGTGGCAGGGGGGTTGGAATGAGAAGATCTTCAAGGTCCCTTCCAACCCAAACCATTCAGTGATTCTAGACTTCCTGGCTTTGGGGCAGGTGTTTGGGTTTTTTTACCATTTAGGCTGACAAGTACCACAATCCTCTTCATTCCCCTCCCTGAAAAATTATGTCAGATGTTAAGGTTGTTCTCATTTGCCTTACTTTGCCGGCCAAGCTGACTTTTTAGGTTTCTTTTTCTCTTTGAGAAGTGGCACACTTTTGCTTAGAGAGACAAATGACAGCTTTCAATACAACTTGTCACCTGCAAAGCTTTTACTCATTTAGCTGTTTGGTTTAGCTTCATTTTAGCCATTTTTTCCACTTGCTCAGTTCTGTGGCGTTAACACTTTTAACTTCCTTCTGAAACTATGAGCAGCAGGTGGTGTTAAAATTGTTTAAGGATTGGAAATATTCCTTCAATCCAACAATTTGCTGACTATTTCTTAAAAGGGAATTAGCAGTCTTTAGAAAGAAAAGAAAACTCTTCCTTTCTAACCACTTCTTTTCCTATGTACTACCTAAATAATTTAGCAGCAGCAAAGGAATTAATTTTCTAGATATTTCAGAAAGACTCTTTTTTTTTTTTCTTCTTCTTTTTTCCTCCAAAAAGTATCTGACAGATGAAATCCAGGCTACAAAAAAGTTCACTAGAACATGGAATTGCTCATTCTACCCAACAAATGGCACACACAGAAATGTCCCACCATGCTCTGGATTTTGTTAATAAAACTTGGATACATCAAACAAATAAAAAGGTAACAAAATATAAAACTGACCGGTTACAGGCAAATAAAAGAGGCAACTTACAGGAGGACTTGCAAGGAAGGTGAGAATTACTCAATGCTTTAATTTCTAGACCTATTTTGAAGAAATAAACACACAAAGCCTATGTGCTGAACAAACTATAAGGGAAATGACAAGCTTGCAGAAGTGATAGCAAATGCACATGGTGATTTTCACTGAAGAACCTCAAGATATTTTAAACTAATTTCACAGATGGGAAGAGTAAGATGATCAAAACTGAGATGACAAAGCCAGGATACATTAAGTCACTAGCAGAGCTTGGATAACTTGCTCCTCTCCTGATGTGCACAGTCTAAGGCCTGAGATACCTGTTCTTCCAACAACAGGAGGTTTTTGGTAGCCAGCTCTGAAATGCCACAGAGTGAAGCCAGCAAGTCATACTGTCTTCTCCGTGAGGGGACATCTGGGAGGATTTTAAAGTGTTCCCTTCATTTCATTATCCCACTGGGTTTTATTTCCTGCTGGAAAGCAGCTCCATGGAGAGGGACCTTGGTGTCCTGGTGGACAATGAAGTTCTCCACGGAAAGGCAATGGGCCATTGGGGCCAGGAACACCAGTGGGGTGCAGGTCATGGGAAGTTCCCTCTACTCTGCACTAGTGAGACCACAGCTGGAGGATTGTGCCCAGTTCTGGGCTCCCCAGTTCAAGAGGGACAAGGAAATACTGGAGAGAGTCCAGCAGAGGCTGTGAGGATGCTGAAGGGACTGAAACATCTCTGTGCTGAGGAAAAGCTGAGAGCCCTGGGGCTGTTCAGCTGGAGAAGAGCAGCCTGAGAGGGGAGCTGAGCAATGGTTACAAATCTCTGCAGGGTGGGGGTCAAGTAGAAGGGGCCAGACTCTTGTCAGTGGTGCCCTGGGATAGGATGAGGGGCAATGCTCACAAGCTGGAACACAGGAAGTTCCACCTCAACAGGAGGCAAAACTTCTTCACTGTGAGAATGACAGAGCCTGGGACAGGCTGCCCAGAGAGGTTGTGGAGTCTCCTGCTCTGGAGACTTTCCAGCCCCCCACTGGATCTGTTTCTGTGTGGCCTGCACTAGGTGTTCCTGCTCTGGCAGGGGGGTTGACTCCATCTCTAGAGGTCCCTTCTAACCCCTACCATTCTATGATTCAGTAGCACCATCTGTGTGTTCTTCCAACTCAACAGGCAGTGTCATCACACACCTCGAAACGCCACTCCCCAGGCTGAGGAAGTTCAGAATTAGTTAAGAGCCGGTCTCGACTGCTTCACATAAGCTGTGCTACCTGAGATACTCTAGAGCAAGGAAAAACTGAACAATAAAACTGACATAATGGCTAAACAAAGCCGTTTGAGATCCGTAATAAGAAATCTCTCGAGCATTTGGCTGACGAGAACGACACTGTGTGCTCCTCAAAAGCACAGTGCTAACTGCAGCAGCAAGTTAAAGATGCAAGCCCCCCCTGGTAATTATGCAAATAATATTCCCCATTATAAATCTTCAGCTCCTCATTAGGTTGAGGCCACAAACTCCTTATCTCTCCTGCACAATATTAAGAATCCAAGGGTTTAAGGCATAAGACTGAGGCTGTACCTTGGTCATAATTCCTCTCCATTTTCCTTTGTTCCCACATTTGAAAATGACAAAATAGTGAACATCTGATTACCATACTGTAATTATTCTCCAACAATAACATTACTACAGAGCTGAAAAAGCCTTGGGAAAAAACATCTGCTAAAGATCCTAATACCCAGGTGTACTTAGGTGAAGTTTTTTCAGGTTTAAATTGTGATTTGGAAAACTAAAATGAGGAATAGATTTTTACTTCTACAGCACAGATAAAGCTCCTGCTTACTGAAGTGATTGGTTTACTTTGTTACCAACCAATAAGGCTTAGAAAGCTTTGATTTTATTTCAGATAAACTGGTCTAAACAAATATTTATATAGTTGCTGACATACTTAAACCCATTTATTTTCATAGGAATGCCCACATAAACATTTTCAACTTTTTTTCTTGAAGAATATCAATTTGTTTCCTATTTCTGTTCAAATAATTTAAGGGGGGAAATAAATAAATAAATAAAAAAGGCCTCAGAAAATGTTTATTGTTACAAAGAAGAGTCAATACAGACTCAATATAGCAAGTAACTGCTAGAAGTAGTTATAAATCTGCCAGACGTTTGAAATGGACTGAAATATATAGTGTCAGTTTTCAGAGGAAAACAGCCAGCCATATTTTACAGCTTCCTTGTCAGGAAGTTTTTATACATCAGCTCTAATAAAATATGATTCCTCGATACAAAATTTTTCACTAAGCTGGTTCCAAGTTTGAGACAATCATCAAAAGTTAAGATTTTTTGTTGTTGTTTTCTTGCACATAAGAGAATTCAAAAATGAGATTTTTTTAAATTCTTATTGTCAACCAGATTTCTAGTCCAAAAATATCATAAATATCCTTTAAATGGGAGGTAATAACAGGCTGCCCAGAGAGGTTGGGGAGTCTCCTTCTCTGGAGAGATTCCAGAGGCACCTGGACCCTGCACTGCTGGGCCCCCTGCTCTGGGTGACCCTGCTGGGTGGAGCAGGGGGGTGCCACCAGAGCATCTCCAGAGGGCCCTTCCAAACCCCCACCAGTCTGGGATTCCATGATTCTCTAATTATTTTCTAGAAATTTATCTTGTATTCTGTAACTTCTTAACATAAAATAATCAAATTTAGTAACTAGAAACTAGTTCCTAAAGCCAGTAACTAGACCTAGATTATCTTATACTTTCACCCTCTAAAAATATATATATATATATTTAATATTCACATAAGATGACATTATATTTGCAGCCACCAGAGTCTGAAAGCAGCTTTCCTTAAGACCATGATATTCAACAAAACCAAGAAATAAAGTGCCATACTATTAAATAGTAATAAAAGAAAAAAAAAAAGAACCAAACAACAAGAAATCAGCTTTCCTCTTCTACCAATAATTTGAAACAAGCCTGAAGGACTTGGCTGCTTAAAAAAAAAAATAAATAAATCAGAGATTTGTATGATAGCTTTTGAACTTACAAAACGCTGGGCCTTCTGACGCTCCTCTTCCGTCGCCGCTCGCTCCCGAAGAATGGCTCGAGTCAGATGTTCGTTGGAAGAAATCCGTTCTCGTTCCAGAAGTTTGCCAAACTCATCACGGACGTACATTTGCTCTTGTTTCAATCTATAGGAGGTGGAAGGAAAACTGAAATTAAAGGCATATTTCCCAAATGTAGTTTAAAAGGAGATAGGCACAGTGACTTTGTAAGCGGTCACTGGGATATATTATTATTGCTTTAAGACATCTAAATATTCTGGATTTAATATTCAATAACAAGTCCTAAAGTTTAGTTCACATTGAAGCGTCAAGATCAAAATACCCAGAAGCTACCAGTCGAAGTATCACTATTTATTAAACTAATCCAAGAGTCTTATGGAAATGTATTTTATATAGAGGAATGTGCACGGAGCTCTGTTGGTTGGGTTTGGAATGGTTTTAAGGAGCCCTTTTTCCAGGAAATTCTTCTCTCCACCAGCCAATGGGCGACCAATTTCCAACTAAAAGCCCCATTCTCTGCTTTCCTACCTCCGGACACATCACAAACCCAAACCACCACATCTATGTACCAGGCTGCAAAAAACAATGGAACCACGGTACTAAACCTTTCGCAGCGATTACAGAGGATGAGATGGGAATACATTGAACTTGTTGCAACGTTTACATGTCACGAACCATAAACATCTTTGAAATCTTCACTACAGTACTTGATACAAGCACACCACATCTAATTTTCATGAAAATAGAGAGATATAAACTGTTTAGCTAAGAAAACTTATCTGTTGCATGTATGTTGTGACACCGAACACGGAGTCAGCATTAGGGAACGCGGAATAGTAATGACAGCACGAAACACTGGTTTTCAAATAGATTTTTTGAAAGAGTGATGGAGAGGAAGCTTAAGTATTCTCAGTGCATTTACATGTTGTCAAGGGAGCTTCAGAGAACAAATCATAATGAGTAGGGTCACTTTGTAAAAGGTACTAGCATTAGAGTACATTAGATTCTTCCCTGGGGAAAATATTGAAGTGAGGTGGGGAGGAAAAAAAAAATTACAAGATGTATTACTTCTGTGCTCAGACACAACCCTCTGAAATGCAGCAACCAACTGGGAATCTTTATAAAAAGTTTATTAAGCAGCATCTTCAATTACTCTAGTGGAAAAAAAAAAAAAAAAAAGTAGTTCTATTATGCAGACATGGACCAAATTCCATTAAGTGATTTCCCAAGGTCCCCCAAATTATTCCTGCAGCATTGATATAACAAATCCTTCACACAATCAATGGTGCAGTCAAAACACACTGGTTGTCTTTTCGACTGGAGAAATGTTTTCTCTAAAGAAGAAATAAAAAAAAAAAGTGTCAAAATAGAAGTCTCAGCAGCTTTTTTTCCTGTGAGAAAGACAGCAGAGAAAACATTTAACATTTCCTGAGACTAAAGAAAGCTCCTTTCTCACCCTTGCTGGATTTTACTTCCTACAAGTGGTTTTCCTCTAGAAACAGCTCTTCTTTATGCAGCGTAATTAGAAGATATTAACTGAGATAATACCCAAAAAAGGTCTGCCAGAGGTTTCCACATTACAACTCTCCAAAACTAGAAACACAGCCAAACAAAGCACATAGATGTTTACAGCTAATTCTTAGCAAATTATTCCCATATTTGACACCAGCTCAGATAAATCTTCTAAAGTCTTCTTCTTGCCCTGAAATTACGAACCTTGGTGAGATCTCCTCTCAACCTCTCCTGCAAAAAGAAGAAAGTCACTTCTCCTAATGCTTAAAAATAATGGGTTCCTAATGTCAAGACAAACCCTTTGATGACTTAACCCAACGGCTGTTACATCAGCTTCCCCACTGAGGATGCTATAGAGCGATGGGATGGTCTGTTCTACTTTGGCCAAAACTTTGCCTTTCTCCTTTGCTGCAAACTTGCTGCAAGACAGTGACCTAGAACCTCATTTATGAGACATCTGACTCCTCTCCTACAATGAGCTGTTAAAAAGCTTTTCATCCAAAGCTCTGACATCGCATAGACTTAGGAGACAGTAAGACAGCCATGGGTACAGCCACACCAGTGGCAGGAGGGATGGTTACAGAGTGCTGGTTTCCCACAAGCAGGGAACCCAGGGCAAGACTTTTTACTGTGACCTTAACCAGTTCATTTTAAATTTGTCCAGGCATCTCAATTCTACTTTGTAGCCATTCCAGTTTTGAGTATCTTCTTGGCCATCAACCGCTGTCTCCCAGCACGAGAAAGGTTGAGGATAGAACACCCAAAATGAGGAGCTGTAAAATCCCTGCCAAAGTTGCATAACCCTGCACCCGATCTTCTAAATTACTGGTTTTCAAGTACTCCATGGGATAAAAATCCCAGAAAAAGGATTCTGGGCCATCCTTTGCTGGCAATCTCATCTCACTGCCATTGCCAAACCGATCCCTCAAGGAACCTCCATCGCAACAGAGTAACTGAGAGGGGTGCAGGGAAGGTCCCTCACTTCCAATTCCCACCTTTGCTAATAATGCATTATAAATTTTGAACAAAGCCCTGTGCGCCCACCTCCTCCTTCCCCACTCCACGTGTAAGACGGTGTTACTAAGCAGTTAAGTGATGTGTTCCTTACCAATATATCAAGCCATTAATATATTGAGTACTGGCTTGCTCAGACATACCACTACAAACAGTGATGTGAAATATTTACATCAAAACCAGGAAAGGTTTTATTTATGTTGTTCAGAACAATTCATCCAAACTCAGTTTTCTCAGTTCCAGACCACCCTTCTTCATTAAGGTGGAATTTCACTATAAATAAAAACATTAACATTAGTTCCAAGAGTGCTTTCTGAGAAATCCCATTACTAACCACCTTCCAGTCTAATAATTTCTGTCATTCATGACGAATCTCCTCCTCCAGTTTAACCAGAAATTGTCTAAAGTTGCCAAGTGTTTCAGTAGCCATTGACAAGACTAAACCTCCTGGGTTTCTGTTGTTTTCAAGCAGGTATGTTATTACAGGAGAAAAAACAAAACTATTTATTCTCTGCATGTAAATCTGTATTTTGTCTCTTAATTTTCCAGTCTCTTTTATGTCAATAACAAATCTTCTCTTTGGGATTTGTTAAATCTTTGTCACTAATTTTACTTCAACGGTTCCAGAGCTGCCTGGATTGTCTTCCACGACCCCAAAAAGATCCTTCTTTGGGTAAGTGGGAAAAAAAAAAAAAAAGAATAAAAACCAAACCAAAAAATCCCCCAACCCACCTATTTAGTTTTAAACACAGCAGTAAAGAAAATTAAAACTTCCACCTGCCTTCTAACAATTCTTATTTGGACTTTTGGCAGAAAGCTTTCTACGCTGGTCCACGTGTCTGCATACACATCTCATGGACATCTGGATCAAGCACAACCCTCTTTGAAGTTAGCTATTCAACCAGCAACATTTGGAGCAATTTTCTAGGTGATTTTTCTTCTTACTTAGCATCAAAATTCTAGAGAATTTTCATGGCTTGTTTCAATTCTTTGAATTTGTGTTTGGATTTAAATCCTTTCCTATCTACTCTAATCCTCATTTGTGTGATCAAGAACATGCCTTGTCATACCTACAGAACAAACCATAACTTGTTACCTTCCTGAACCCACTGAGCTCTTTCATTTAGGGTAACTTTTATTAACAAAAAAAAACCCCTAAAAGCCTAAATATCCTTCTCAACTGATTGAAATGCAGCAGAGTTTTAACAAAATAAGTAGGATTTTGAAGCAATTTTCATTTATTTGAGTTGCATAATTGGCTGGCTTGTGGGAGCTTAATGAAACAAACACAAGGCAGATACGTGCTGATCTCAAACATTCACTTGCATCAACTTACAGTAGTTTTCTTCCTTGACATTACAAATTCATTTTGCTGGCATTCAGCATGTACGACTGCTGAGTAAAGGCAAACATCAGCTAAATCTACAGTAATAAATTATATTATTATCTAGGCAAAACTAAAAAAAAAATAATCTAGATTTCCATCTGCAATTTATAAGGAGCGAGATGGCACAACTTGTCAGTAGGGTCCACTACTCCAAGAATACCACAGATAGACCATTGAAAGTGATGGTTTTAATTACCACAAACATAAAGGCTCAATAGAACTGTTCTGTTTAAGCACAAAACTCTAGTTAACAGCCGAGCGACGTTATGCATTATACTGATCAATTCTATAGAAAGAGAGTGGTTTCACAAAAACAAAAGGTGCTGAAACAGCAGAGAAGGCTGCTGGCTATACATTTCTCCACACAGTTGATAGTTTCAATAAAACACTTGTAAATAATTAGGAAATACTCTTTCAAAAAGTGTACAGCTACTTAGAATAGCTGATTTCATGAAATACAGTACCCAGAGCTATCACTTCTCCACAGGGTCATTGGAAAATACTCATCAAGCAGCAACCAGACCCAGTTTGGGTTAACACTTCACAGGATTACTGCTCTCAGCTCTTTTATAGCACATGATAGTACCCAAAAAAGCAACAGCTGCCTTTCTACACCACTGTCTTCTAAGACTTCAAAACTCTTGAGTTAATACTGCTAAGAAAAAAAATATGTCCTTGTACTTCTGGCAATTTAGTAAACAAATTATTAACTTCCTTATTACCCCAAAAGCTTCTGGCACTCAAATCCTACATCATAACCTCTCCTTTGGAGAGGAGAAGACTGAGAAGGGATCTAATTAATGTCTCTAAATATACGATAGCTGGGCATCAAGAAGGCAGGGACAGCCTCTTTTCACTTGTGCCCTGTGATGAGGGGCAATGGATTCAAGCTGGAGTACAGGAAGTTCCACCTCAACATGAGGAAGAACTGGGAGGGTTACAGAGCCTGGAACAGACTCCCCAGAGAGGTTGTGGAGTCTCCTCTGGAGACTTTCAAGCCCTGTCTGGA
>JANIJG010026033.1:0-46831 GCA_024611175.1 Megaceryle torquata
CACTACCCTCTGGATGTGGCCATCCAGCCAATTCCTTATCCACTGAACAGTCCACCCATCAAATCCGTATCTCTCCACCTTTGTGAGTAGGATGTTGTGGGGATTGCATCAAAGGCCTTGCAGAAGTCCAAATAGATCACATCCCCAGGTCGTCCCTTGTCCACTGAGGCAGTCACTCTGATGTAGAAAGACACCTAGATTCTTCAGGCAGGATTTCCCTTAGTGAAGCCATGCTGACTGGCCTTGATCACCTCCCTGTCCTCCATGTGCCTTATCAGGCCTTCCAGGAGAATCTGCTCCATGATCTTCCCAGGCACAGGGGTGAGGCTGACAGGTCGGTAGTTCCCAGGGTCCTCCTTTCTAGCCATTTGAATATAGGTGTAACATGTCCCTTCTTCCACTCACTAGGGACTTCACCTGACTGCCAGGATTTTTCAAATATTATTGAGAGTGTCCTGGTGACTACATCTGCCAGTTCACTCAGAACTCTGGGATGCATCTCGTCAGGTCCCATAGATTTATGTATGTTCAGGTTCCTCAGGAGGTCACAAACCTGATTTTCACATACAGTGGGAGTGACTTTACCACCTTGATTCCTGCCTTGTAGTTTTTTTACTTGGGAGGCATTGGGGGAGAGGTTGCCAGTGGAGACTGAGGGGGGGAAAAAAAAAAAAGTCATTGAGAACCTCAGCCGCCTTTTCATCTGTTGTTACTAGCTTCTTGTTCTTGTTCTTTGTATCTGTTCAGTGACCCTGTTTGTTATAATAACTGCTTTCAGGGGCCAATTCACTCATCTTACCTGCTCAGTGCTGCTGTAGGTATGAAATATATGCAGAATGGTTGTTTTCATTTATAGTCTGTGTAGAATTGTCCTTAATATTATAAAGTTCTGGACCCTGCCCTGGAAGTTGCTGGTCCTTTTAAATGTAAATCTGAATTGCAGAGTTGCAGTACGTCTTGCATTAGTGAAGTGACCATGGATAATGAGCAAGCAGTCTAGGGCATCAGTTCTGCTGAGAAGTAATCGTTTTACCGTGTTCATTTTTGGAAAGATCCATTCATTCCAAATCTTATTTGCCACTGACCTTACAAGCACTTATGCTGCCATTGTGCAGGAGTGAGAATGAACAACCAGAGTTGGATCACAGACTGAAACTGATGAGGCAAGGAGCCAGATGCAGATCATTTTAGATACTTTTTGTCTTTTGACTGATGTCAGAGGTGGTTGGTGGTTTTTTGTTTGTTTGGGTTTTTTTAACTCAGTCCTTGAGGCTGAACTGCTGTTTCAAGATGTTGGGAAATGATTGAACACTCAGAAAACACAGAAATCATGGAGTATCTGGAGTTGGAAGGGACCCATCAGGATCATCGAGTCCCAACTCCCTGCACAGGACTACCTAAAACTAAATTATGTGACTAAGAGCCTTGTCCAGACACTTGAACTCTTGACAGGCACATGACCACTGCTGTAAAATTACAGTATTTTATTTATTTGTTATAGTATTTTTGGGCTATCTGCAGTGGGAAGTATAGAAATTGGCTCAGAAATAAAG
Organism: Megaceryle torquata; assembly: GCA_024611175.1. Lineage (NCBI taxonomy): Eukaryota > Metazoa > Chordata > Aves > Coraciiformes > Cerylidae > Megaceryle > Megaceryle torquata. The sequence continues at coordinate 1,554 of JANIJG010026033.1, forward strand.
CACGATTGACAAGTGTTTGTTTTCAGTATGTCAGTAGATTACTTCCACTTATTGTTTTGGGTTTGTTTTGGTTGGTTGATTTTTAATATTGTATATTCTTTATGTTCTGAATCTATTTTCGGGGGGGTGTATTAATGCTGTTGTTACCCACTAATGTCCTGAAAGACTCGCTAGATGTTTTCTGTGAGCATGTTTTGTCCACAACTCATTTATATAGGTGTATTGGTTTTGGCTGGGATACAGTTAATTTTCTTCACAGGAGCTTGTATGCTGCTATATTTTGGGTTTGTGATGAAAACAGTGATGATAACATAGCAATATTTTTAGTTACTGCTGAACAGTGTTTGATCCCACTGCAGGGCAGGGGGAATGAGCAGAGGCTCTGTGATGCTTAGGTGCCTACTAGGGTTAAACAATGGAAATTGACTTAATGGAAAAATACTGTAAGTACAGTCACTATGGTAGCTAATTAATATATGTAAGTTCTATAAAGTCTTCCTTTTTCTTGCAGTCCCTACTCAGAAGTCCAGAAGTAGTGCAGTTTCTACAGAAACAACAGCAACTGTTAAGTCAGCAGGCTTTGGAACAAAGGCAGCAACAGTTTCAAGGAGCACCTGGGTAATCAGAACAGACCAATTACCTGCAGATGAATCTGGTGCTGAATGAGGAACAGGATGTATATTTTATATAAACACAAAGAATCAGTGTTTAAAGAAAAACTAAAATTGCTGCTGGTATGTATTTTGCTTGTTTCTTGTTTGCACTTTGGAAGTTTTGAGCTGCTTGGGTATCTGCAAACTTGTGAGCAAATCTGGAGGAGTCTATTTTTTGATTCTTTTTAAAAGAGCATTTTATTGTTTAATTTTTCAATAGAAATTTGTTTATATTAGTAATGTTTAGCTATACACCCTTTTCCTACAAAAGTCTTCCACTAAATTAACATTTTTCTATTAAGGATTTACTGTTAAACAAGTCACTCTTTGATGACAATCATTGAAGGAAGTCAGTTACTTTCTATGGAAGTTGTGAAATAAAGTCCTGAACTTGAGCCAGTCCAGTGGCATGACCTAACAGCAATTGCTCAGGGATGTGAGAAATTATGTCCAGTAGAATCTTGCACTAGAGGCAAAGACATCGTGCCATCAAGAAGTCAATCCAGTGGCTCAGAAAAGTGCAAATCAAGTGATCCTCCTGCTATGTATTCATTATCTGCAAGTAGCTTTGAAGTGCTTCATTGTCTGTGCAAAGCACATAGAAGAATTAAGTGTTTAGAAGTCCCAAAAATAAATGCCAAAAAGCTTTAGAGAATAATTAGGTGGAACGTATGCAACCAAGAGTTGGACCTTGTTTTCTGGAGTTATTTGTAAGGACCAACCTCTTATACATAAAACGTAATTACAGATGAGAATATAATTCATTTTTAAGTGACTATATTTTAAACTTCTCAGGTTTTCAGTCAATTCAGATGGACTTGCAGTTGATTGGGTTAAGAATCCAAATGCTATTACGCAATTGCCAAATCCCATGTTTTGTTTTTTAAACAGAGTTTTGTATTAAAACACATTTCTGAATAGAGATTATCTTATCTGAATGATGTAGGTGCTTATTGAAGTACTACTTTGATATTGCAGCAGTTTGATCTGCTAAATAATGTATCTTCAGGAGTATTTGTTAGTCTTACAGATTCTTACAAGCTGTGCTTTGTGTATGTATAGAACTTGTTCAGTAGGGATTTATTGTATTTGGTATTGTGCAAGTTTTAAAGAACTCTGTATCAACAGTTCTGGACCAATAAGTGTTTGAGTAAAATCTTTGGTTTTACTTTAAAAAATCCAAAGCTTGTTCGTTTTTGTTTTTTTTTGTTTTTTTTTTTTACTGTTAAAATTTGTATGTTGTTTTTTCTTTTTCCTATACTAAAATGGCTAACCACGACTGGGTGGCATTAAAACGTTTGTGTTCTAAGGCTCTTATTATAGAAAATTATTAGCTTAAGTAAAATCGGATTGCTTTTTTCAATGTGTCAGAATATATATGAAAACATAAGGGGCTGGACTTGTAAAGTATTTGCTTTTGTTTTAAAGGGGTAGTTTATGAAGAGATTTAGGTGAATAGATCTAGCTTGAAAACAAACAAACCCACAAAAAAAACCCCCAACACAACAACAAAAAAACCTCAACCAACCCCCAAACCACAAACAAACCCTCACAGTAGGAAAGGGGCACAGAGAGCGTTTGCTGAACAAGTTTGTTACCTCAAAACAAACTGAAGTTGCTGAAGATGTGCACGGAGATGTTCAGCACAGTGCACTTCACCTCTCCTTTATTTCTGGTCTGCGATATCAGTGCAGATAGCAGGAAAGGTGCTGGTAACAGGCCTGTCCTGTTTGATCAGTGTTGGATGGGATTCCAAGCTGTGTGTGAAGCCAGCAGCATCCCTGTGGCTCCAAGACCATTATGTTGTCTACTCCCCCACTTCTGAACAGAAATCCGAGTTTTAAGAAGATTTAAAACCTGACTTCTGTAACATTTTGTTCTTTCCTTGAGCAGTTTGAGATCTGCGTGCTTCCAAGTCTGTCTTCCCACTGGTGTCAGTCTGGCTCACAGCCAGGGCTTCTGTCATGGGGCAACATGACTGCTCATTAACTGCCTGTTGGGATCAGGGCTGCCTCCTTTGACAGTAAGCTGAAACATCCTCTTGAATCTTCAAGTCTACTGCAGGACACTGAGGGATGCGTATGCTTTGTAACATGCAGATTTTATGCTGTTTATTTTCTACCCATTTCGTAGTGTCTAGTGTCCCATTCTGCCACAAGTGTTGCTTCATCCCATTGTTCACACGGTGAAATCAGAGATTCCTCTTGCCTCAGACTGACTTTTCTGAATAAAGGCTTTCTGAATGCTCTGGTACCCAGAGTCACTGGCAGTCAGAGTGGGACCTACAGCTTTCCAGGGCCAGTATCTTTCAAGAGGAAAATGAGAGACAAGGGAAAGAGCTCTGAAATCAGAAATATCTTTATTAACAGTAAAACACAAGATGTGAATAATCCCTTTTACAATAGTATAATTCTAGCCAAAGAAAACAGAGTGTGTTTAAAAAGTGTATTGTTCAAACATCAGGCTAAATGTGTTGACTTCAGAATGCCTCAAATCAAATGCAGCAGGAGGAATGCTTGTGAAAATGTCCCTGTGCTTAACAGTTGCTACATCTTTCTTGATGTGACAGGATGTGGGATCAGAGGACTCTGGGTTGCCCTGATCTTTCAGTCTCCTGAAACTTAAGTATGTCTGAGAATTTTCATTCTCAAGAGTCAAAGCAGCGTTCATTATGCAGCCATCTACAGTTTTACAGAATATTGCAAACTAAGTAGTATCTTACTCTGGATGGTGTAGACATTCTGCTTTGATTCTGATGGAAAAGAGAGGGCAGAATTGTTCATAGGCAGAAGTGACACTATTAACTCTAATGATTCTTTTCTGTACCAGAACCAATAGCTTGTACTGAACCCCCAAAACCCAACACGTTGCTCAAATCCACCATTTTGGCCTCTTGAACTTTGCAACCTTATGGCTTTGTTGATCCGCACAAAAAGGCCTGTTTCTTTACTTTGTTCTCTCAGCTTCACTTAAATCACAGAAGTGATACTGAAATGAAGGGTTAAATTGCTAACACTGACTTAACCTGCAGAGAGTATGCTGTGGTACGTTTACCTTTTACTTTAAAAGTATTATTAATAATTAAAAAACAATTATTTAAGTGGAGACAATTTATCTGAACATGCATTATCTCTGCTCATTATGTTTATTCCCTTGCTATCTCGTTAGCAAAGCTTCTCATGGACATAACTGAATTAGTAAGATTTAACACACACTTTAGCATCAAAAAACCACTCTGAAACATGACGTGCTCACTATTTTGAAAGTGCAAGGGGTCAAACTTTACCAAGTTGGTTTTTTTTCTATTTTTTTTGCTGATGAGGTCTGCATTTAAAATTATTAACTGATCCGTCTATTTCTTCCTATGCTATTCATATGCAATATTATTTGAATACTAACACAGTATAAAATAGCAGCATCCATGTATAATAAAAACACTAAGTAGATCTAAAAACTGTTCACAATTAGCTGCAAATGTTCACACTGGCTATAATGGAAGAGTGGCTGATTTGGAGTTTGTAGTGGTTATGTCTACCTTGCATGAGACGTGGCCTGCAAATTAGGCTCATTATCTGCACAGGCACCAAGTTTGCAAGCATGGCCCAGGTAGAAGTGGAGGTGTCCTCGTCATATGACTCTCATACACCTCACCTCCCTGGCAGAGAAAAGTGGCATCAATGTAATGTAAGGCATGCCTGGGCGAGCTGCTCAGAAAAGCCTGGGGATTCTGGTTGCCGTGGAGCTTCTCACGAGTAGATTGCCAGTACGAACCAAAGGCTGTGTTTCGTGCTGGTGCACAATACGCAGAAGTAATTTCTCTCTGCTGAATGAAAACTAAATGCCCACTTGAGCTTTTTGTACCTTGCAGAAAGGTACTCCCAGAGCTGCCATGAGGAGGAAGCCCTGTTTCAGTGACTGCAATGAAGCCTCCAGTTTGAGAAGCTTTTTATTCACAGATTTAAAGTCTCATATAATCTCTCTCCCTGCTGCAAGATGACTCTTATCAGGCTCTTTTTTGATGGTGACCTGGCCTCTTGGTAACACTCAGGAAAGCACCTGTCCATAGTTACTTCCTGTTATAGATATGATTTTGTAATCAGTCATCCCTGTGAAGGCTCCTGCTGATGTCAGCTTCCTTTGGGCACTGCCATTTCTCCTCTATGCATGAAGTCAGTTGCTTTATTGACATTCCAGGCAGATGCTCTAGATAATCTGTGTCTTTCAGTTGTGCAGTTTCTGTTCAGACTGCAGTTTCCTTTGAGGAGCACACACTGGATGTGCTTATTGTGTCCCTGAATGGCTGCCCCAAAGCTGAACTCCTCATTACTCCTACAGCGAGGCAGAGGGTAATCTTGCAAGTGCAGCTACCAAATGCAAGCAGAGCTTACTCTCTATATCATGTGGGACACCACTTGCCACAACTTACCTAATGGCTTAACGAGGAGGCTGGCAGATTGAGCCAGGCTGTGTGTATAGGAAGGAATAGATCAAGGACTGCAGTACTCCAAGCTGCTTGTGTCCTGATTAGTTTAGATGTGACTGTAAGAAGCTCTAGTGAACACGATGGCTGCTCATGTATTGCCTTGATACCTGCAGCGATTACCACTGCATGCATGGGGTCATGTGCTTGCTCCTCCTCCGTCCCTTCATCCCCCAAGTGCACCTCTGGCTACTGAAACCAACCATGAACTACAAGTCCTCTATAAAAATCTTGGCCCCCTTCTGGTTCAAATGTTCAAGTGACAAGCTGCTCTCCTCTAGGCTTCTCCAGTGCAAGGAGTTCTTGCCTTTGGCTTGCAGAGCATGTGGGACATGCTACATTCAGTATGTTTCTGATGATATAAATCTGTATTCTTAACTCTGAAAAATGTTATTTAATTACTCTATGACTCATTAATCTTTACTGATTTTGGGTTTGGTTTTACTAAGCTAGGTTATTGGAAGCTGGGGGGGATGGGGGGGAGAGGTGAATAGTAGAGAGGATGTAATGTTTCATTCCTTTGCTGAGCACCCTGTAGTGCTCAAGTATTCTGAAAGCTATAGCTGCACCAAAGAAGTCTCTAGTGAGCCAAGAAAACTGGCCTTATACTTCAGAGCCCTTCAAAGTTAGTAAATTCAATCAAGCTTTCTTATAAATCATTTCCATCCAGCCAAGAAGCAGTCTGCCTGAGCTGCCTCTGCAAATCCAGATGTTTGTGCAATTCCTCAGTCACTGGTGCAACGTCCCAATTTGTAGAGTTTACAAGCAAAGGTGAGTGCAAGCCAGGAAGAAGAAGGACAGATTAAATAAAGATAGTCACAAATGCCTGATTTTCTCCACTTTAAAGAGTTAGTGCAGGTGAGATGATGTTTACAGCGAGAGATGTTTGCAGCAGTGATTTTATGATGAGGGAATATTAATACCTTGTGACTCTCCTGCACTGAACTGACAGAGAAATAGCTCAGGATAAGCATGCTTCATCCTAGAAGTGTCTCTACTAACAAAGAGCTCCTGTGTGTGGCAACCAGTTGTCATCGAATCTCTGCACAGACCCACAGAATAATGTAAATCTGAAGGGATCTCTGCAGAGGATCAAGTCTGACAACCTATTCAAGGCAGGGACCACTTAGAGAAGGCTGCTCAGGGTGGTGAAAGTCTTGACACAGGACCTGCTGGGGACATGCAAGGAATTTCCTCAACTCCAGTTGTTACATGGGGCCACAGTTTGTGTAGCTGATACAGACTATCAGACTAAGCATGGCAAGACATGAAATTCTCAGGGGTGAAGATGCTGGTGGCATAGCCTCTGATGGGGAGGCAAAGCACATGCTGCACTTCTGAATGCTACAAGCACTGCTATACTGTACCCGATCAGCTGTTGCAGTGCAAGGTTAAGGAACCAAGTGCAAGGTTATGGGACCAAGCAAACAGAGCAGTAGTGCCACTGAATAGCTCCACGCAGTCATAGTGTGAGAGATTTGCTTCTGTCACCTCTGGATGCAAATGGCACGTTAGTACTGGTGCTGCTGAAGACCTGGCAGCAGTTGAGGAGTCTTCTTGTCACCACTTAATGGGAAAACAAGTGGTCTACGTAGCATGATGAATGTGCATCTGCCTGATCAAACTCCCCCTACTGCCTGCTGATGTGTGGTACTTCTCCACAGAAACTTTCAAGAGGTTTTGAACTGTCAGTGGCTCAAAAACCATTAAAAAAAATCTGCCTTCAACGAAGTAGTCTCCCTGCAAGTGGTTTTAAATCTCTCTGGAAGCCTGCCTCCAAAGCTTGAATATTAATGAGTACATTCAAAGACTTTAAATTGACTACAGGTTGATAGGTACGTGAAGACCTTTTAGCAGAAAACCTCTCCTTCCAGAACAGGGAGACATTAGAGTGAGATACAAAGTTACACTGCTGTAAATAATGAGAAACCTGAATTTCTACTCAATTGACGTGTACTAGAGAAGCCTGTAAGAGAGTCAAAAAGAAAGGGAAGTAAATGGTTTATTAGCTTTACTTTTTATCACTGCATGTGAACAAGTGTCATCTTCCTATTTACAAGTTTGCCCACTGTTACCACTTCTCCCTTGTGATGTGAACTCTCCCCTTCTCTTGGGATGGAGCTGCCAGCTGCCATGTGTTTGCACAGCATCTCATAGAGTGGACTAAGCCTCTAAAGGCCAACAAAATAGGAAATAGTTCACACAGTGATACCAGCCTTCCCAAAGGCTAATGACTGAGATGACTGTTGGCTTTGATTGCCCAGAATCAGGTGCTTTGATCCAACTTTCATCAAATAGTTAAATTTGCTGAAATTCATCTCATTCTAATGCAGACATTTTAAACAGGCCACAAGAATTGTTCTCCAGAAATGTCTCTTCACTTACTAGTAAGGGAATATTACGGTAACTACTTTCAATGAAATGTGTGTGGAGTGCATCAATGCAAAATCCTATTTGTATGAAGATTACTGTAAAAGCAGACACAGAGGAAAGGAAAAACTGCTCTAATTTACCAACTTCCATTTAAACACAGACACCTACTGAGGAAGCATCATTACTAGGCTGGGAAAGCCACCACCTCTTCCCTAGGGCCCACCTCACCTACTCTTGGATATGTCCAATGTAGCAGTCCACATTTGAGCTTAGTGACCCTTAGTTCCCTTTATACTCAATGGGAAGACATAAGCATGCTCAGAGTGCAGTGTATTTCATCTACTTGAAATACCTGCCTTATGATGAAATGAATGAATCCCCAGAAGAACCTTCTTCTCTTCACTGGCCATCCAATTCTCCTCTGCAGCATTGGCAAGAAACTGCGTTCTGGAGCTGCCTAAGAGCAGATGCGTCTCAGAACCTCCCCCTTTGCTCTCTGTGAAGAAGATGACAACGCTGGGAATGTCTAAAAGCAACCCCTAGGCTTCTCTCTGTATTAGGAGGGAGGGAGTTTTCAGCCTAAAAGACAAAGAAGAACCTAGGATAAAGGACAGAGAGAGATCATGCACAGAGGGGTGCTTTTCCCTGTCCTTAACTGCTAAGAAAGCAAAGGGATGAGCAACACTAAAAGCACAGAGAAATTACTGGAGAAAGAGTGCAATAAACATGGTAAAATCCACATTACCAGTACCTCGGTACAGTGACACTGAGGACAGAAAGATGAGGAATACTGTTGTTTTCCAAACTGATCACTCTCAATTTTGCTAAACAGGAAACAGCATGCTTGCAATTTCTGTTTACATTATTATGGGGTTTCATTGCTGTATGAGGCTGTAAAGCTTTTCCTATCCCATGGTGACACAGAGTTCTTTACATTTACAAATTTCCTATACAACTTTCAGTTACTGCTTAAACTTAACAATCATTTATCCTTCTGAGCCTTACAAATTCTGCAGCCAGCTGAATATGCATTCAAAGGAAGTAAGACTGATAGTTTACTGATTCTTCTGCTCTGTCCATAATTACCCCCCCATAACAGGTATTACACAGCATTCAAAACACATGGAAAGTCTTTCCAGTGAATGCTAATTCCTTTACACACAGGATGTAGCTGAAGATTTCAGGCATCCTCTTGTAATTATGTAGTAGAATGTGTAGCACCAGACATTGTGTGAGAATTGTGTGAGAAGAAACATTCTGTAAAACTTTTTTTTTTTCCCCTCAGGATATTTCTGGTGTGCTCTAAGGAAGAATGAGATTGTAGAAGTTCTCACTCTTTCTAACCCTTAAAGCAAAACAATTTTCAGTGGATTGTCATGCCTGGAAAGAAATAATCCTCTACCCTTTCAGCAAGGTAATGTGGGCCATGAAAAAGTAACATGAGTTTCACCTGCCTCCTCAGAAAAGGTTTCCAAGTGAACCAAAGGTACAGGACCCGATTTACAGGACAACAGACAAGAAGCTTTTAAAAACAACTCTGCACATAGATTCACTCTTCATTTGTCCATGGCTTACACCACCTCACCATCCTTTGCAGGTGAGGCAAAAGCACTGCAAAAGAGAAAGCCTCTATTGAAGATGAGAACCCATCCATGGGGATGGAGGAAGTGACTGGCAGGGAAGCCCTCTCCTCTGAGCACTGCAGTCAGATCCCAAGGACTGGCCCAGAGCAGGGGGTGGATGCAGGGGGTGGACGCAGCTGACCCCCACATCCTTCTCAGCACATCCTGTGAGCCTGGAGCTGCCTGTTCCCCACATAGGGACTCTCCCAAAATTAATGATAAATTATTCAGTTTTTCAACAAACACTTCATTTCCCTTTTCTGAATCACAGTTCAAGTCCCTTTTAGACGTACCCTTGATATCAGCACAGTAGTCTAGCTACAGACAGTCCTAATTTAAAACAAACTACATCAATACTGTATAATGGCTAGGATACAGTTTACATGCCAGATACATATACAAGTATGTATGTACTTTGCAAAAAAGCACTGGAAGTTACTTAGTTTTTAATCTTATAGGCATATATTTAAATTGTTGGGTTTTTCTTTCCTTCTTAGGAACTTGTTGCTTTTCAGTGCAGCAGTACCGTACACTATTGTGTTAACAGCATCAGACTACTCAGATGTGTCCAGAATGCTCTGATAAGGCTCCAGTGCTGAACATGTCCTGAGGATTCCCTCCTCCTGCCAAATCCTAGGGGAGACAGGGATGCCTCAGCTCCTCAGAGGATCTGTTGTCTGATCGTGCTTTGCAGTAGGGAGACAGAGTACAATTGCAGTTTAGACCTTCAGTTCACTGGATAAAAGTCATCTCTATGCATAAGTTCTGTGCACCATCTAAGGTTGTCTTTTTAGACCTGAAATTAGGATGTAAAATGGATATAAATGGTGTAGAGATCTGACTTTGGTTGCCTGCAGAGGGGTGAATTTCACCTACTAGGAACAGCTACAGCCAGGTTTTTGAATCCGTATGAGAGTGCTGAGAATTCACACTGATTACTGGCTCGGCTGGGGAATGAAAATGCTCACAGAAAATGTTTGACACTTTTGCAGGAATTTGGCTTATTTTGTATTAGAGAACAGATATGCTATACCTGAATTTATAAACTTATTGTACTGGCATCAGAGTAACTAGAAACCACAAAATGTAGCATGGAAAAAAAAAAAAAAAAAAGGTAAGTGGACTATGTATAGATATATTTACATCTACATACATCTACATATAGAAGCCTCTGTTCACTGGAAATCTTATAAGCCACTGCCTGCAATAGCATCCATCCTAAGGGAATTCTAGAGATGATTCTTAAGAGACTGAGGAGATGGGGTTATGAGGTGAACCCATCTGTGTCAGCACCTTATCCAGCCATTGCAACGGTCCATGCAGATGGATCTCAATCCAGCAGGGCGTGCTTGTTACATCTTGGCGATGATACTCTGCTCCCCAGCCCTATAGAAACATCAAAGGACCAAAAAGTGAGGTTTTTAAAGAAAATATAGAAAAATAAAAATCACAACTCCAGTGCTGACAGTCTAACACAACTGCATCACCCAAGTTCCCAAGATTGAACGCTTGTCCTAGGGATAATTTTTGCTCCTTTCTAAGGTCATTGTTATCATAGTTATCAGGGACTCCATAATATTAAATTAAAAATGCTTAGTTGCACTTCCAGGTGCTGAGAGCAACTTGCATGGAAAGGCCTGTTTCCAAGCTTGGCTGCCTGCAAACAGCCCACAGGGAATGGTCCCAGCTGTTGACACCCCAGAGACATTCCCAGGCAAGTCTGACAGAGTGCTGCCTGGCATGGACAAAAAGCAGGCCAGGCCCTGTCATAACACTTAAGAAAGAACTAAGAATGATCCTAGGCACTGCTTCATTTCTTGGTAGAGATGCATCCTACCATTTTGAGACTAGAATTTGTAGGTGTTTATCTGAACCTCTGGAAACTTCCACCATACCCAACCTACATATAGATGTCTTGAACACATCCTCTTTTCCCACAAGAGTTCCCTGCTCTCTGCTGTGGGAAGTCCAGCTCTTTATGGGAGAGAAGGTATATGGAGCATCTGACAGAAGATGGGGATGTGGTGCTGGCAGCAAGAGAACCAGAAGTCCCTATGCCTCGTGTGAGCACAGTGTGTGCTTGTTAAGCTGGCAGCCTGTTTTCACAGCAACACCAGATGTCAAAGTCACAGCCCAAAGTCTTGCAGCTCACTGGCTGCTTCACTGCTACAGCTGAACTCAGAATTCCACACAGCAACGTGCAAAATGCAGTCCCACTGCAGGGGACCCCCGACTCCCAGCTGGTAGCTCAAGCATTGGTGGGATAGGAGGCAGAGTCTCTATCCTTTTGGCTCTGCTCGTCCTGTGAGCTGTAAGTGACTGGCAGCACTTGGACACAAATCGGGAGAAGCCACAGGACTGCCCTGCATCTGGGGCCTCTTGGTGTGTGGCGCTGACAAACAACATATTCCTCCGTGCACTGCATAACCAACAGACAGGGTGTTCCTGTCCCCACACTGCACACACTGGGGCCCACACCTTGGAAGAGAAATAATTTGAGAAGACTGGGTACAGGAAAAGGTTTTTACAGGCCAGGAAGGACGGACCTAGATGAAATTTGCATAGCTGTTTTCCAAGGGGTTCAAAATAACTCCTTGCACTGGTCTTGCACTGCCCGAGGCACTATAGTGGCTGCTATTGTTTCAACAAAGCAAGGTGATAATATGGCAAGAGCATTAGTTAGTGCATCAACACCACCATTTCTGCTGCCACGCTGGGCATGGAGGCAGATAACACATCAAACAGACTGCCCGTGAGTTGCTGAGATAATGAAAATACTGTGTAACTGGCTACACTGCCTTTACAAACAACATGCCCATTCATGTCTTCCATTAAAGAACACGCTCTTTGTAGGGTTTCTTGCTTTCTTTTTTCCTCTGATGTCTGCGTGTGAACAAGGTGTCAGTTCCTTCCCAAGAACAAAATAACAGCATGGTCAGGGGCAGGCAGATTTTGGCTTGGACTCTTGGGAGAAGTTACTAGACACTCTCAATTCTCTCAGTTAAGGAGATGGGTCCCTGGGGATGTCTGGAAAGAGTCTAGAACAGAAAGCTGCCTGGGACTTAAGTCATCTGCTTTGCAGAACATAGGGGAGCTGGGCTCAAGCCTTGAGCAGTTTTGTAGTATCTTAGATGTGAATTCCATCAGCTTGGTTCAGTCATTTGTATAGAAACAAATCTGCAAGACAAGCCATTTCTTATGGTACTTAGCAGGACCAACTGGCTCCTAATGATGCAACTTCTCCACTTTGCAGGCTGAGCATTGCTGCCAGCTCTCCCCAGCAGGACTACTGACTTTAGGAAGTCAGTCTAGCACATCTGTAAACAGTGTTTCAACACCACCATTCCCTAGGGTTTAGATGCTAACAAAAGGCACCTAAGAAAATCTCATTCTGATGAGAAGGCCATTCAGAGGATTTAAGAAATTCCCACAAAGACTGACACATCATACACAGAGCAGTTAGACTGCAAAGTTCAGGTATGAAAGACATGGAAACAGCAATGGCTTTGATGGCCTCCCATCTCTTCAAATAACAGGGGGAAGGTCAGGTGTTTGTTTTGAGTTTGGTATTCTGCTTGCAAGAAGCCGTTCTGCTTATGTGGCTGGCCAAAATGAATGTCATCAGGAATTAAGACAATCTCTTGCTAGGGATCAGACAGGTGGTGAACAACAACAGAGAAACTCAGCAGGGGCTGAAGGAGAACCCATAGTAACGGTGAGACTGTAAATTAGTCTAGAGAGACAAGATCTATCTCTCTACCAAGCTCTATTGCAAACCAGTAACAATAGGGGTGATATAAACTGCCTAAGGTACGCGCTACATTTACATGTTCCTAAGCCCCTCTAAATTGAGTTCTTTATGTAATCTCTGCTTATTTTCCAATTAAAAAAAAAAAAAAAGGAACACCTATTTTTTGGCATCTAAGAAATTTCCAGGTTGACCACAAAAGCTACTGATTTTAAGCACCTAGAAGTTTAAGGCAACATTTCAGCAGTACGAACTGCTATTTACAAGACTGGTGTCTAAATCTCCACTTGGGAAGGATCTGATGGGAAGGATCTTTGCACCAAAGTTACCTTTTCAGAAATGCCAAAGAAAACAAAGAACCCTTACTTTAACAAAGCTCATTCGAATAGTACACATCTTGGTCAGCTCGTACACCACCTCAAAACCGTGATTCACTGACTGGGCAAGCAGCTGGGCAAAGAGCTGGTTGTTGAAGATCTTGAGGCTGCAGCCACTGGGGATTTTGCAGACAGTAGCTGGGTGGAAACCATGCTGGTAGTTACAGTTGCGGCTCTGGACAAAAATACTGCTGTCGCTGACGCATTCAGCATAAACTTCCCCACCAACATAGTAAAGATGAACACCTTGCAAAAGAAAAAATAGCGTGTCTTATTTCTCCATTGTTCACAACACACTTTATACTAGTAGTTCTTTAACTGTTTTACTAGTGTGGGCCTACAAGCCCAGGATCACTCCAGGTACTCATGTGCCTATACATTGCCTTGAAAAAACAGTGAACTGTGTGCATATCCCTGTATCTGTACAATGGACCTGCCAACACTAACAGAGAATAGTCATAAACACTATTTCAAGGTACTGGTCTGGAAGGAAAAAGTCTTGGCACATGGTGTTTTCCTGTTTCTCTGTGAAGGTTCGTTTACTTCTTTAACCCAAAAGCATAACACTTGATAACGAGATGCATGTAAATGTCAAAGATAAGTCAACAATACGCAAAGCATGGATCAAAACTGTCAAAGAATTGACAAATGTGTCGTACATCACACATCTAAATGTATTTTCATGTATTTTCATATGCACTGCTGATCAAGACCCACCTCCTTGCTCACCATTTTTTTACTACAGGATCCTATTTCATGCCATTCAAACCCAGCATGGGGTGTACTTAAAATAGCTTTTCTGTATTTTGCTTTATCCATCACATGAGAACCATGTATTTGCATTTACATGATGTGACTTACTCATCAGATCATGTTCAAAGTGACCTTTAGCAAGAAAATGACCGACTACCTTCTGGACTCCTCAGTGCCCAAAAGACTTACTCTCAAATTCTTACTGTGCCTTGGAGAAATGCAAATGGCACCATTTCTATCCATTTAAAGCCTCTGGTTCCCTCAGGATGTCTGCTTGCATGAAAATATACCTATATTTGCAGAAGAATTTATCTTAGCCCAATTCAGTCACCTTAAAGTTTGGGATCTTGTGTAAGCTAATTGTGTAGATGCCTTCTCCAGTTGAAAGATGATGAGAAGCATTGTGACCAGATGATTCACTCTATCGGCTACAGAGCACAGGCTCACAGCCAGCTTAAACTGATGGAAGACTGTGCAGATGTTCACAGACTCTCAGCAAACTGCTTACAAAGTTAGTGATAACTATGCTTTAATAATTCACTCACAATTGGTTTTATTCCTGTTGTCTTTCATACAAAAAAGGCTGGTTGCATATTCCCAGTCTGTTCATCGTTCTGTGGTCATGACAGCAAGGGGCAGCAGCACATCCTTGGGACAAAACCAGTCTCTAAATAGAAGTGGGAAAGGCTTGGGGAAAAGCAGGTTGAGTGGGAATCTGGGAAAAATATGCTCTCCCATAGACTTCCAAGGTGACTCAGATGGGAACCTTCAAGTCTGTCTTCAAGCCATCACTTGACTTCTACTTCTATGCACCCACGAGATCTCAAATTAGATGAGTGACAGGGGGTGTGGCTCAGAGAACATGCTAGTATTGCACTGAGAACACTGTGAAGATGACAGCTCCATTAGACCGATCATCAACTCCAGTCCAACCGCACCAGATGTACTCTATGGGGTCTTGCACTTGATCTATGTCTCCCTTCCCTTCTGTGGCTAAAAGGGAAGGACTGTAAGCATGAAGGCCTTAGCTGGCCTTGAAGAAGCCCATATAACTTTCTGAAATAAACAAGAGTGAGAACACAGGGTAGGGAGAGAAGAATAAAGACATAAATGTTCACCACATTTCAAATCTTCAGGTGTGGCTACTGATTTAGGGTGACCACACTTCTGGGTGCTATGGTGAAAAATTCTAAAGGATGGATTTTTGGGGTATATTGGGTAACCCAACTTCTGAAAAAGTGAATGCTTTCAAAGGCATTGCCCAGACTGTGTATGATAATAACAAAAACACCAAAGTCACTTCTGAAAGAGAGACTACAATTTGATTTTTCCTTGTGGACTTTTTAAAGGCAATAAATACAGCAGTAATGAAATGTCAGTGTACATTTCCATTCTTCTGGTCCATTCTTCTTGTGATTCCACCAAAGATGAGCACCCTCAAGGAAGCCAAGCAGCTGAATACATATTTGTAGAAGACCAAATCAAGGGTCCATATGTTTTAGTGGCATTTCATTGCTCTCTGCAGAAACTGGAAATTCAGCAGTCTCCAGGCATCCACATCTTTTTGACACTCTGAAGTCCCCTTTTTGTCCTTGAAGTCTGACTGCTGAAACAGGTCCAATTGCTAGTAGATGTTGCATTGTGTTCTGGATTGTTTTCAGCTTTGATGTGGTATTTCCAGGAAACCGTTTCACGCTGATACACTAGATGACAATTCAATCACATACCCTTATCCTACTGAGCTAATCTTGTTTACTTACTCTTTTTTCTCCTGTTAACATGTGACAATTGCATCCATTTCAGTAGCTTTCATCTCTCCAGCATGCCTTTGAACTACACACTTTTGGAGTTGCTCTCTGTTCTTCTGCAGGCCTGTACTAGTGCCACTTCTACTCCAATTGAACATGTGAGGTTTTTTTAGGATTTGCATAAACAGGGCAGAGCAGTAAAATTAAGGATCTCTGATATACTAAGCTCCTCTCTGGGCAACTTGCTCCTTTCCCTTGGGCAGATTTCTTCCTAAAAGGACTTTTTATCAATGAAGACAGATCTTCAGATCCGGATGGATTAGGGCCATTAGCATTTACCTCATTTTCTTTATGTTCTGTCTCTTCCTCTTTTGTGGCAGAAAGTCACAAGAGGTAACATCCTCAGATGACAGCTTTGACTGGAATCTTTTGTCATTCTCCTTCTTCCAGAGAGGCTCAGCTTTGATCTACACCCCTCTGGCAGCTTATGCTGATAGAGAAGCTTTGCTCTGTTTTCTGAGTAAGTTAGAACTCGATACACAACTCATTTCCACCCCTCACAATAAACTACTATGACAAGACACTTGCAGCATCACACTGGCTTTACATTCACTGTGCATCTGCAACACCTGTGCCTTCCCTTCCAGAGAAAAACCGCAATAGCCTACTACACCACCTCCTCTGCTGGCCCTCAGGTTCACTGTTGTTTGTAAAAACTATGTCACATTTGTCTCAGCGCTTCCTCGTGTTCAGTCATTCAACACTAGACTATCAAGAGCCAATTAAAATACTGCTCTAGGCCTGGGAAATGAGGTGAGGTTGACAAGATAATAGGAGTGGAACAATTAGAGTTAATTATCCCAGTGGGAAATCCATTCCCAGGCAGCTACTGGTGAGAGGCTGGGTTGGCAAGACAGTGAGTCTAGACTGGATATACCAGAACAGGCAAAGCTTCATGTGCAAAGAGAAGTGGCTGGTACAGGGCTTCTGACTCACTGTCACAAACAACAGTGCTGGGAGAGTATCAAGCCCTCCACAGCCCTGCTGAGCTGGGATTGAAGCATCTGTGGCCACGCATGTCTAGGTGTGGTCTCCCTGTATTTGTCACATGCACATGATCCTGCATGCACAGAGTATATGTACACCAGAAGTGAAGCATACAAGAAGCACTGCTAAAGGGAGAACCCAAGACTTAGTTTTACATGTGAAAAGTTGACAAGGCAAGAAATCAGACTGGTAGAGGGGGGAAAAAGCTAAAAAGGCAACCATGATACGAGTTCCTCAGCCAAGTAACTCAACTACTAAGTGTTTCATCCATCTCCCTTTGTTATTTGGTGGGAGAACCAGCATATTACCCTTTTTGTGGCATCTCAGTGGCAATATTAACAGTTGACAAAATTTCTAATAAGTAAAATGAAAATACATACTGCTGAATTAGAACACGCAACTGGTGTTTCAATGGCCTAATTAATAGCTTTTGCAAGGAGCTCCTCTGCTGATTGCTATCCATTCAGAAAAGAATCAGCTGCTTTTCTTCTATTTCAGAAGTAATCTCAGAGCTTTGGTTTTAAGACAAGCATATCTGACAAATCAGCTAGGTTTGTTAATACAACACATAGTTCTTTCAAGCTCTGAATGTTTCCAAGAAGGAATTTCCTCTTACCTTTTCCTATGTGTCTCCTGGTGTTTTCTATGGTAGAGTTGCGGTTTACATTTGAGAGCAGTCCCAAGCAGAACCTGTTTTTGTTATTTGAGGGATCTGTAAATCCATCTATAAGGATACTTCGAGAGGAAGCCTGGAAAGTTTCTCCTACCCGGTTGTTGAGTTCATAGTAGGCAACTGAGCACCAATGTTGGGGTTCCTCATAGCAAACAGGCCGAAAGTCTGCAGGAAATCAAATTCATCAGCTGCTCAGGTCTCAGTAATACTTTTTAAACAATCATTCTCTGTTTTCTTCCTTCCTCCTACTCTTACACCCCTGCCTCTTCATCTAAATAGTCACTTATGTCACACTTTATCTCAACACCAGCTTCTGTTTCTTCTTAATTTTGTGACTGAAGGTCCAAATATGCAAAGGGCTGGTACACCAGCTTAACTCTAAGCCTCTGAGGAGTCCCACTTGTTCTTAAAAGTGGTAACTCCACTGCATTATATTAAGCACATGCTGACATTCCTTGCTGAACCAGGGCTCAATCTCTACACTGAAAATAAGAAAGGATACATCTGTTCTGCACATCAGCAGGAGCTAAGGATGACAGATGAGCTCAAAGCAAGTCAAAACTGAGCCAAGCCTTCACCCTAATACCAAACTTTGAAATTCAGAAGTAATCAATCACTCCCCCTAATTTTTGCATGCTTTGGGGCTTTCTGCTTCCATGTGGGACCATAAGCAGAAAAGTCAGCAAGGTCATTTCTTTTGGATCTAGCCCTGCCCAGGTTTTCTAACTCAGAAAGGCTCAAAAATGTAACAGAATCTCTAAGCCTCATTCATCCTACAGGAATTAGCAGGAAACCTAAGCCTGCCTGCCCATCACAGGCATGTGAGCCCCCTGCACCCAGAGCACCTCTGTGCATATCTTCTAATATACTTCCAACAAATATTCACTAGGGCAGTGATCAGGAATGATAAACTATGGTAAAGAGATTAAA
Source organism: Megaceryle torquata (assembly GCA_024611175.1). Lineage (NCBI taxonomy): Eukaryota > Metazoa > Chordata > Aves > Coraciiformes > Cerylidae > Megaceryle > Megaceryle torquata. The sequence continues at coordinate 19,958 of JANIJG010026033.1, forward strand.
GTATCTTGACAACTTATTTAAAAGTATTAGTGTCTGATAACTAGCTATTCTCTGGCCATTCTGTTTACCTGTATGTAATTAGCACTATCACCCTCATCTACCCTCTGCTCTGGTTCTGTGATACATACACTTCCTCACTTTCAAAAGGCTGGCATTATTTTTTTACTGTGTATGTGTTCAGTCCTTGTGTCATAAAGAACATTTTTTAGGACTACAATATTCTGTATTAAAAGAACAATGGTGATTTTCCCTTTACAGTAGTAGAAAGACAAAGGAAAACCCACCAGAGGAACTCCATTTCCCCTTGCTGTTCTGCAGCAATGGATTTTGAGTGGTGGAGGCATCACATGGCACTACTAGCCTGGAGGTAGCTAGAGAGATCATAAAGTTGTTTTGAGTGGAGCAAGGAGAATCCTAAGAACTCTTCTACTCTGACCATCCATGCCATCCTCTACTAAAGTATTCTCATATGAGGACAAAGAGTTTGGCCTTCTGTAAAAATCTCTTTGTACTTCACTAGAACATATCCTTTTCTTTTCTATACAGTCAGTAATGTAACATGAATACAAAGACAGCAGTAAGAAAGGTCCCTACCAGAAGGCTTTAAAGTACTTAAAACCCAGCACTGAAGGTGATAAAGAAATCTGTTCTGATATTGATAGTGCTCTTGTGTGTTACACTGCCTTGCTATCCTTGATCCGATACCTTAGTCTTTACAATGGAGATAACCGTGTTTGCTTTCATTAACAGCTAACTGTAATAGTCCATGGATGCAAATAGAGTCTAAACTCTGGAACTTCACCCATAAATCACTGAATTCTTAAATCAACCTATTCTGCTAGCTAATGGATAAAACTAGTACACAGCCTTAGTGCAAAACTGTCCAAAAACAATTCTTACAGATCACTGAACTCTCTTGTTCAAATAACAATTTTTTTTTTGCTTATCATTTTTTCTCTGAAGAATAGTACAAACGGTTATTTACTTTCAGCTTCTCCATCGGCAGATTTACCTCCGCTGGGCAAAGACAGCACTAGTTGACTTTCAGCTATTGCATCCATTGATCGCCCATTGTGGGTTCCTGGAGGTTCTCTTGCATGGTAAGGTGGGGGTGGAGTTTCCACTAAAAGACAGACAGACAGGAAGAAAAAGGGAGGGAAGGGAGGAAGGAGAGAGGAGAGGAAAAGGGAAAAGGGAAAAGGGAAAAGGGAAAAGGGAAAAGGGAAAAGGGAAAAGGGAAAAGGGAAAAGGGAAAAGGGAAAAAGGAAAAGAGGTTTACTGATCAGTATGTTGGTAAATTCTCCACAGCTTTTCTCGGTGAACACTTAACTTTTTCAGCACCGTTTAGCTACAGAAGGGCTGCAAACAGAGCACAAACCTGAACCTGACCTCCCTCCAGTCTCCAGATTAAGAACATTACAGATTCAGGGAGGATGGGAAGGAAGGATTGTCATGTTGGACATGCTGCACTTGAAAGAGAATCGCAACAGTGCCTCAAAGCTACAGTCTAGCTCTCTGTTGACACAAGTTGTTACCCAAGGAAAGTAACACAGTTTGATCCTTCAGTTCCAAATTTCTCTTGCAAATTTGAAACTTGAAGATGATTTAAGAGCAGGATCTAACTTTAGTTGATCCTCTGGGAGAAAGCTCTCTTTCTTCACAGGCCATAAAGAAGTCTATGAAAAGCCTTTACACTCTAAAATCAAAACTCCCTACAGAATTGTCCTTTTTACCTCCATCCTCCAAGGTAAGGCTGGCCCTCTTCTGGTTTGTTCAGTCTCCCATCAAAAAGCAATAGATATGATGAAATATGGAGAAAAACTATCAACTCACAACCTGCCCAGATCCTGATTTGTTTCATTTATGGCACAGTAAGCCAGAAAACAGATGATGACTCTAAAGTGGGGATTCTCAAGAAAGACGGGAGCCTTTAGAAAGTCAAAGAAAAAGGAACTTCATATTAGAAAATGGTCACTGCTTAAGCATGAAAAGTGTGCAGTTTTATTCATTCAAACAAAAACTCAGTGAGTTTGTGTGTAAATTATAGCAGTATACAAGTTTGTAGGATTAAGGGTCTCTTTAAGAAAACCAGGGTTTAACTTGGTTTCAGGTTGAAATCTCCTATTGTGTTCAGGGTCTGCTGGCTGGCCCTCATAACAGAGCAACCTGATCCAAAGTGGATGAATGCGGACTGTCTCCTAAGACAGCCATTGAATCTTCAAGTAAGTACTGCACAAGAATATTATTCTGTTTAAGCATTGTTCAGGATTTAAGAATTTTATATGACATTTCTAAAATATAGATGACATAACCCTCCCACAGAAAATGCAACAAGCTAGAACAGTAGAAGAAAATCAAGAAAAAACGGAAGAACATACAAGTCAAAAAGGAATATAATGTGGTTATACAGGTATTTTTATGTCTAAGCTAGTCACCATAAGCTCTCCTTATAGCCATTAAAGAAAAATAGGCACGTGCAGACATGGTGCATCTCAGCTCCTTTAGACGTATCCCTTAGGATGCAATAAGCCTTGTTCTAGGAGTGCCTTTTTTTCTCCGCTGATTACAGAGAGCATATAGACATAGGCACGAGATGCAAAGATTTGCATTGTTGACATCTCTATTTGGTCACACCAATCTCACTCAAGGTTCTTAACGTAATTCCAGTTTGCTTTAGATAGTCTTCCATACCTGATTGTTACACAGGCAAATTATGCTTATTGGCATGACATGTGCTGTGATGTACAGCTCAGGTTGGGCCACTTCCATTTTTAAGTAGCTTTGCAAGGTCCCAGGAGAAGTTAAATGCACAAGTCAGAGTTATTACATAGCTGGAATGGGCCTGATTTACATGTCAGGACCAGCTCTGCTGAATCCAACTCGGTTACACAGAGATGAATAAAAAATATGGGAGAAGACAAACAAGTCCTGTTACTTGCTGGAATGTTTCCATGTTGCTAAATATGATTTAATCTGAAATACAGATCTAGAGAAGAAATGAGTGAAGGTCCATTCAGTGAATGAAGAGGGAAAGAAAAAAAATCACACTATGTTGAAAGTGTCCAGCTTAAAAGGAAGTTCAAATACAACGCATACCTTGTAAAAATAAACACCTTTCTTGAACTTAAAATCAAAACAGGCATATCATTAAGGACACAAATTTAAATGCTTTGTAGGTGAGACATTAAAACATTAAGCTACAAGATTCTGACCTGAATTCATCTTTGTAAAAAAGCTGAGACCACTGAAACTATTAGAGAGTTAAAACAAAGTGCAGAAGTGAATCTGAACCATGTTTTGATATTAAAACTAGCTCTCAGCTTTGTTGCACGACACCTTCTTGGTATATTTAACAGCAAAGGTATAGTTAAATTCTCAGGTAATTAGAGCAGTAGTGAAGTAAGGAGTTCATAATGTAAACAATCTGAGTGACATAACCCTGCCAACTCAGAACAGTGAAGCTGATGAGACACGTTCCAAAGTCATAGGAATTTGCCTGGTGGCTTCACCAAATGTTGGGCCAAATTTTTAAACACCTTAATTTCCTGAAGTTGATACAGTCAGTGGGTTCACCATACATTAAATAATATTTCTGTGTACCAATTTCCCCATTTTATTCTGTCTCTCTTGATGGGAGTTTGTAAAAGTACCTACCCTGACCATCCCTATTAGAGGTGCCTAACTTAGGTGTGGCAATGCTCTTTTTTGTGGATTGTATCAGAAGCTTGGATGGGCAACTTTAGGCAGAACGTGGCCTGGCAGACCTGCTCCTCTCTTCAACTTCCTCCTTATAGTAATCATGAAGTCTCATCCAGGCACTTCTATGAGTGTGATGACTACAACGCTTAGTGCCTTGAGTATCTGTTAAAAAGACTGGGAGACAGAACTAAGAGACAGTCACAAGAAACCACGTTCCAAATCCATCTTGTCCTACAGTTCAAACTGTATCTCCAGCCTGGAGGGAAGACCGACTTGGCACCTGACCCCAGGCCCTGGCAAGATTCAGTTGGGATATCTGAAAGTTCATTCTTACCCGTCAGCTGATAGGGACTTCCTGGCCCAGAAGAGCTTCCTGGTGAGTTGGGGTAGCTGATGCTGTTAGGTGACTGGGAGAACATGTGGCTGGGTGATGATGGAAAAGGGGTGCATGGAGGATGCTGGAAAGAATCAGGATAGGTGGCATTGTGCGGCATCAGTGGCTCGCTGTGCAGAGACGTGTTTCGAAACTTGGCGAGGAGGCTGAGATGAGGGTTAAACTCACTGTGTCTTGGAACGAGTACAGGAGGTAGGACTTAAAATAAAAACAAGAACAGAAAAAAATGGTTAAGCCCACACTTTTGAAAGTGTATCTCTTTCTACGTAAAAAAGAGGCACACTCCATGCTGCCCAAATTTTGCCATCTACATACAAGTCATTGAAGGGCAACAAATCTGTCCAAAAGCAAGCACTGAAAGCTGAGTCTTGGACCTTTTTTTTCCAGATTTGCAGCCAGTTGCAGCAATTCCACATGCAAAATATGGACTCATTCCTGACTTGAGCTTGAGGTACTGTAAAATCCACAGGCATGGCGTGCACATGCAGACCTCTTACGAAAATATAAGTGGCACATTTCTCCCTCTCAGAACTGCCTACTCCTTCTTTCCTGAAAGACTGAACTTGTCAGGAGCTTGCTAAATATTATCACCAGGATTTGCCAAAACCACAGAGAAGATTAATAACAATTAACAGCGCTCTGCAATACACCGCATATTTTACTACCAGTGTTTTACAGATGGACAAAAGGAAGCCCAGACCTAAAGCCAGACACCAGATTTAATAGGTTTTCAGGTACTTGAAAATGCTGCCAGCCAGACAGTGGGATCTTTAAAAGGAAATGTAAATGGCAATTCAAATATTGCCACAATATTAATTTAGCTATTGCAATATAGTTAGGAAAGATCTAGCATGAGGAGGCAAATGTCAATGGTTGGTAGTTAAGACATGAAAAATGCTCAGTCGGAAAACTGAAATCTGTATTTGTCCATGTAAAAATTAGTCTGCTAGAAGATACCACCTCTTTTCACACACTTTCACTTACACCTTACACTGTCAGTGCTGTTCACAGCATTGCTGCATTGACAAAACAAAGCTGACACAAACTATTCTGACATCAGGATTCTAACATCAGGAGCAAGAGCAGAATTGAGTTGCAGAATTGAGAGCAGAACTGGAGTTAAAACTTTAGAAAAATTGTCCAGTGAGCTGCCTCTGAAGATATAGCCCCTTGGCTGCCAACACAAAGAAGCTCCCTAAATAGTTCTGCGCATGAGAATTCAACTTGAGGCTTTAACAAAGTCCCCTATAGACCAGGGGTGGAGAACAGCACTTACAGTGGGCAATTCACATACCCCAAGATCTATGAGTTACTAGCTTACATAGTGCCTGATTATCTTAGTTACTGAGGCCTTAAACAGAGGTAGGGAGAACAAATACCCACTTGCTATTGTGTAGAACTAGGAGCCACCAGAGAAGAAGGCAATTTGAATCATCGTGACAAGGATGAATTGTCCCAACACCGAGAACAATGCAGCAGGCTTGTATTGATTGTCCAGAGTTCCTCTGGCCTAAAATGCAGCAGCACGTAATCTTTCAGTCTATCCTTACTAGCTTCTGGAAGCAAACAGCAATGTGTACTCTTGGTTATAAATGCTGACAGGAATATATGGCTTGAACGTGTTTTAACATATAGTTTGGGCGCAACATCTCTGTCTAGGTAAGGCCAATTCTTTTTAGGTAGGTTAACTAACACCTTTTAATTACAGTGAACTCTCATTTATCCAGCATAATGAAAGAATGGTGTAATTGCTATAAAGCAAATAATACATAGATAATGCAAAACATGTGCATGAGAAGAGGCTGTAGGAATACCCTCCTTGGAATGCACCCTCAGTGCTCACTGATTGCTCAGAGAGCTGGGGCAGCTTAAGCACAAGGAGGACCAGTGCCTGGTATGAACAGCAGGTTTAACAGCTTCTTGCTTCATGTCACACTATGCTGCAGCTGGGGAAGGATTAAAGCATGCTTCTGCCCACCCACTGCCATATACCACTTGGGAATCTGCCAGTCACTCATGACCTAAAAAACTGAGTCCTAAAAACATACAAAAGATTGGTCTGTTGACAGGTTGTTCACTGCCAAAGTGACATTCTTGCCTGCCTGGAAACACAGGTAGTGGGATATCTCTTAAAAGACTATATGTGGACCCTTCTCTGGCCCAGTGCATTTCCAGTTAGCTTCTGGCCAGCACAAGGTTGGTGCTCTGGAAACTCTTTCCTTTTGCCTCTAATATGCCCCTCTACCTGTGGGATGAAGACTTTGTTGCCACCCTTTTAAGTCCTTTGGCAGAGAAAGGTATTTCTACTTATTCACTGCTTCTTTAACATTTTGGATTTCCTAGACTCTCCAGGTAGGACTCCTACAGGCAATGAAGGTATTCACATCTGAGATGTATTTCACAGTCCCCCGTGGATCTCTTCATAGTCAGCAGAGAGAAACAGCCTCTTTTACTGCTCAGTTCATCTGCTCTATAGTGGGACAAGACCAGTATCACCACTGCAGATGTGGCTTTTGGTGAGCTGGATCCCTCCCATCCCATGCTCCTGTGAGCAGTTCCAGGCTGTGAGCTACTGCTGCTTCTAGAGGTTTCCTCTGCTGCTCCATGAAGCTGGTGTAATGCTTGCCAGGTCTGCTGCTGATCAGCCAGCTCCAACCAGCAGTCTTAAAAAGCAGGGAACTAGTGATCCCTTTGTACCCCAAAGAGGTGCTTGGCAAGGGACAGCTGTGCCATACAGCACTGTGAGGCTGACATGTCACTGTGGGTACCACTGCTAAGGAAGCTGATTTCTTCAGCCCTGTGAGAACTCAGCACAAATTCTTCTCTAAATGAAAGCTAAGAATCTGGATGTGTGAACAGCACTTGCCAGGGAAAGCCTTTGACTTGCCCTGAGTGAGTCAGCAAGAGGAATTTTCAAGCCTTGAACTCCTTCCCAGATCTGACCAGGGTACTCTTAATTTCTGCTCTGCTGTACAGTTTTTGCCACCTCACTCAATCTTTCCACTGACTGCTCTGTGGCTGCCTAGAGGGCTAAAGCCTCTGTGGTGCGGACAAATTCAGATATTTTCTTGTTTGTGGCTAAAATTTCCCCAGAGGACCTTGTTCTCCTTGTTGTTTTGGTAACAGATGTCACTCTCCAGGGCTCAACTGCTGTGAAGGAGTGTGACCAGAGGAACAAAAGTCAGTAACACTGAGTGCACTGGGACCTGTCTGTCCTCATAATTTACCTATGTTGTCCTCACCCAGTGAGGTCCTTTTCTTCTACCTGCTGTTCTCCACCAAGAGCAAGGGGTGGATCCTTCTTCTGTACATGCCCAAATGTTGATGATCTTTGTTCAACTTAAGACAAATATGGTCATGTCCTGAGTTCTGCAACTGCCTTTCCCACACTAGGCTTTTCCCTGTTCCCTTTATTAGCAACACTTCTTGCTGGAAACCTGGCCGTGCCCAGAGCCTGTGACTTCAGGCGCTAGCAAGCAAACTATCTGCCTCACAGTTTTAATTCCAGGTACAACACCCACACTGAGATTTCTCACACATCAGCCCATCTTCGCACTTTACTGCTTTTGGAGACCTACCCCCAGGGAGGACTTATTTGTACCCCATGCCCATGGCAATTCATAAACACCAATCGCACAACTAACAGTGAGATCAGCAGCTGGTCTTCCAACACGGAGGCTACCACATCTTAGTTCTACTCAGGCTGGATGAAAGTGATCAGTTAGTCTAAGTCAAAAGTTCACTTAAGCTCTCCTGCTGTCTACAGCAATGGTGCACATTAGAATTTGTGATATCTGCACATGAATGATCTCATATTAAAATAGAGTATGTGTGTAGGCAGCTTCTCCTTAATCATAATTTAGACTTCTGACCAGCTCTTTGAGGCAAAGCAATGAAGGGGGAAGCAGAGCCTAACCACCATACCTATCTCCTTTAGGCTAGGTGGCCTAGCCCTTCTCTGCAGCGGGATGTTGCACAAATAGAGGAAATATTTCCTGTTTCTTTTTCTTCTAAATGGCTGAGAAGAAATTTCTGAGAAGAAATCCACTGGGGACACTGGTATCAGCAATAAAAGCTATGCAGTATTGGTCAGCATAGACTATGATGTGGCTGGGCAGCCTGAGGATACAGCAAAGGAAAGGAAATCTCTGAATCTCAGACCAGAGATTAAAGCTGCTGAAGTAGTAGAGGTCTAGCGATCTGCCAAGCCATTAAAGAAAGGGTGAAGCCCTCCCATCTTTGACACAACTCATTCATTCCGAATAATAAGTTAATGGATCTGGTCACAGAGTGGTTGACTCAGCAAGAGAGACTGAAGAAATGGAAAGTGAGCCCCAAAAGGATTGATACTTGTATGAAAATAATATTGGCTTGTGGATTATTAAAAAAAAATGCACTGCTGACTAATTTTATGGGTGGATTATTTAGCTCCAGAGGATGAGACTCTGAATCTCACATATGCCTAAAATCACCAACAAGCAAGATGCAGGTGATTTCCTGTAATTAAAAGAGGACTGTTGTTTAAGCAGACTGGCACCTACATCAATTGCTCCCAGAATGTCAGAATGGTAGGGTTCGGAAGGGACCTCTGAAGATCATCAAGTCCAACCCCCCTGCCAGAGCAGGACAAACCAAGAACAGATCACACAGAAATCCCAGCCTTTTCTGTGGTGATCTCACTGCTACCACTTTCTCCTGAAGCTCATTTATTCTCTTGACCCACCTGCACCTCCTTGCAGCACTGCCTTCTAACTGCCTCTGGCCTGAAGCTGCATCGCTGCCTCTTGTTGTGGTGTAAGTTCTCTCTCCTGCTGCTGCCACAGAAGACCTGAGTAAGTTGTACTCCCTGTCGCACGTCAATGTGAGCTTCAGCTTCTAAGCTGTCCCCATGAGAAAAGCAGTCGGGGGAATGCAAGAGCTCAAGACCAATTCCTGGGTGCTGTGGAGAACTGGCATGGCACAGCTTGCATCCTTTCATCTGTGTCCTCTTTTGCCCCCAAAACAAGGTGATCAACATCTGAAGTGCCCAGAGTCCCTTCCATGGGCTAACCCCTGCACCCTGACACCTGTCAATCCCTGTGAGTCCACAGGGGTCCAAGCTGTGCTCGGGAGTACACTACCGATTCAGCACTACTCAAGACTTGCACCTTGCCCCCCACCCCACCATTTACTAGTAGAGATGTAGCCAGTCTGCTGCACAAATGATGGAAACATGTTCACAGCTGAAACCTTCCAAGTTTCAGGGTCTGAACAACAAGCACTGGCAGCCATTCAGCAGCTACTGGATTAGCCCAGTACTAGGGCTTCTATCTGAGGTTGAAAACAGCACAGTGCAGTGCTGTCAGCTACTGTGCTGAGGAGACTCCATTAACTACGTTGGAGCTACACCAAAAGAAATGAGAAGACACTAAAGACTGTGACCTTCAAAGAGGAAGTTACACAAAATGGTGTTTTTTATGAGCATCTTTTCTTAGGTTCTTGAAAAGCTTATTTTAGCAAGGCAGAACAACTTTTTCCACTGAAAAGTGCTGACAACAAGCACTGCTTACTGCAGCTGTAACATTTTAGTTGTGACAGTGTTTACAGCAGTGCAGATACAACTTCAGTGGAAGGACTATCAGCCAAGGGAGCAGCCCCTGCTGTTTAACAAACGTCTTTCCCTTATTTCAGCTGTGTGAAAAGAAACATCCCACAGTTCACTTATCTGATCTTAATGTCACCTCAGAGTAAAGTTCATGCCAGACAAAGAGTAATCACAGAATAATAAGTATACACTTACCAACAGTATCCATTAGTAAATTAAATTACTGTGATTTTTGGCAGTAAGGAAGAGCTAGGTTAGACATCAGAAATCATTCTGAACTGTAAAGGATAGTAAAGCAATAGATTCACTTGCCTGAGGAGATTCTGAAGCCTCTATCACACAGAATTTTTAGAGCTCGTTAGAAAAAGATCTGTCAGGAATGTACCTGGTAATTTGGTTTGGTTTGGGAGTAGGGGCAGAGGAACAGGGTGACTGCTCAAGATCTCTGCCAGCCCTGATTTTTAAGATCCCTATAGAAGTCAACACTGAACACTGTAATTTTTTTATCAGCTGTTTCACTGACACAAAGCCCAAATAAAAAACCCTTCAGTGAGGTCCTAAGTTTTCAGTGTTGACCAAGTCCAGTCTGAAGTGGATCATCAAGGGGAAAAGTTTTATGGGAATCTAGGGAATTTATTTCACATAAACCATCCATTTACGTAAGTAAATCCCACTGAAAGCAGGTCACCAGGCATTTTAGGAAGAATGAACTGACGTGGCTTCGTATCGACAGCAAAAGAAGCCATCTTACCACAACTCCAAACTTTAAAAGAGGGAGACAGTGATACATTCTTCCTGTGGATTAATGAGTCGGTTCTTGGTTTTCAGACAATGGGACTTAAATCTATCCAGGGTGGTAAGTCTAGGATGGTGCCTAGACTTCATGCAGATGGACACCAGTTTGCAGGGGAGGGTTCAGAGGGCAGCCAGCACCCACAGCCATGGGGAGGGAGATCACTGTGAGCTCCCTGGACAAGATCCCAGTGCCCTTGTGGGTCTGATGGGACACAGACCCTACAAAGCCTGAGGTGTTCTTTACTCCCTTCTTACTCCTGCCTGCTGGAGCTGTGATACCACAGGGCAGCAGGGAAAGACCCAGGGTCCTGCCATTGAATAGAGCCTGCCTTTTCAGATTTCAGAGAACAATTCGGTAGGATACACCAAGCCTAAACCTGTCAGCGCAAGAGCTAATAGAGAGACGTGAATCATTTGCAGATGACATAATTACCTGGGGTTTCCACCCGCCGGTAATGGTAGGGGTTAATGCACACTTCTTTCTGTTTTGAGCCAAATGGGAACTCACAACATTCCAGTGGTTTCAGCTCATGGTGCGATTGTAAATCAGGCCAGCGCCACACTCTGCAGTATATGACGTGGGGAAGCCCCTTGCGGTGAGACACCTGTAGCCGCCCATCCAAGGAACGTGGGATGGTGACACATTTACTGGGCTGACCTGGGCAGCTCAGAGCCCTTTCCAGTTCTTCCATGGCACCTTTTTTCTTCTTTAACTTCTTCACCAAGGAATCAACAGCTTTTTCTGCCCACTTTTCCTCCTCATCTCCTTGTTTCCAGCCCAGCAGCCTTTTCACTGCAGGGCTGGTGAAGGAGAACAAGGAACTGATAGGGGTGCTGGAGTGCATAAGAAGCAGAGATAACACACAAGTGTCAAAGGAAGCACAAATTGCTCTCCTGCCTTGCAAGGTCTGCACGGAGTTTCCACGGTACTGAGATGGATGCTTCCTTCAAGGAAAGGTTCTTCTCCACAGACGTTTTTGTAGCCTTAGGCACTGGTTACAAGTAGTCCAACAGGGTGGGTGGGTCTCAGAACTTTCCAAACATCAAGAAACTGCCAATGAAGCCTGGAATAACAACATAATACACAGTTAGGCTTCACACACTCTTTTCATTGTTTCTTCAATAAAATCTTTTTAAAGATCATAATTCAAAATGTGTATCTAATTTTCAATGGTTTTCTGTTTGGTTTTTGCTGTTTATTTTGGGTCCAAGACTCTCCTCCCCACTACCCTCCACACTCATTTTGGAGTTGGAACTCAGAAAGCATTAAGTATCCAGTCATTTCAATTTGCATTTAGAGTTTAATGCACTAGGCAAATTATTTCTGGGTTGTGGTTATATTTTCTATTGAAGAAAATGTACCTTTTTTTTTTTTTTTTAATGCTGATAGCTGTAAGTTCAGCTCAAGCAAGTTCTACAAATTGAAACTCTAATACCAAATTTTATGAAGTAATGCATAGAATATTCTTCTGATTTCATCTCCCTCTCTGCCCCTCAAATCTCACTCTGTTGTTGAGAGTTGTACAATATTAACTGTAAAATTAATTTAAAAATCAACCAACTATTTGATTTACTGCTTTTGAAAGATCTATCGGTATTCTCTAAGTTTTATTTTTTATATTAAGATTTTCTCACATGCAAGAAAAGAACTTTGCTTAGCTTAGCTAGTCTATTTTGCACTCTCCAACAATTCAAAGTTTTTCAGATATGGTTTGTGCTGGATGGATCCTGAGTTATTTCTGCTAGGATTTGCTATATCTGAAGTCCAAGAGAAAGAGTTTAGTTCTTGAGGGTTTTTCTTTTTTTTTTTTTTTTTTTTTTTTTTAATGTAACTGGAGCCAGTCTAATTTTAGCTGAAAATGACGTATTTCCACTGACTGGAACTCTGAGGAAAAACGTCCTTGTATGTCAAGCTATTTACTGCTTTAAATATACTTCATGGACCCTCTGTGCATACCAAGTCCAAAGGTCTGAACTATACAGAGAGCACTTAAAGCAGAAGGTGTGGAGAGCTTCTAGTGGATGCCTCCAGAGAAGCAGCTCCATGACTGCCCTACGTCACCCTTGTGGGAGGACTTGGGTCTTCTTGCCACCCACCAGTAAAGGTCTGGACGTAGTCCTCTGCATTGCTTATATGCAGCCACTGAGGAGACGAGATATTGCCCTGTGTTGGCAGCAGCAGAGCTTCACAAACCATGTCACTCTGCAGTTTCCTTAAATGCATGGCTCTTTTTAAGAGTTCAAAAGGCACCTGGGGACACCGAGTGAAGGCAGAGGTAGGCATACTAAGACAGGAGGCTGGTTCCTCAGCACCACACAGCTCTGGAGCATGATGCAAGGTAGAGCATTGGAGTCTCTTAGATAATGTGCAATGAATGTTTGCTGAGGACCGGTGAGCGCCTAGAGCTGTTTTCCTCCTAGACCTTCTGGTTTGTTCTCACACCCATTCCTCTGCCCACTACATTATTCTGTAAGACATAAAGCACACTGAGAAATGCAGATATATGTAAACATAAGGCCAGGCTGGATGGGGCTTTGAGCAACCTGATCTAGTGGAAGGTGTCCCACAGCTAGGGGGTTGGACTAGATGATCTTTAAGATCCCTTTCAACCCAAACCATTCTATGTTTCTATGATGTATGACAAGGACCTTTTTCCCTTCTTCCACAAGAGCACCAGTGATGATGGCAGGGGCTCAAATTCCCAAAAGCCTTCCCAGAGCTAGGGAGATGAAAGCACTTGGCCCCACAGAAGAGAAAACATACAAGTGACTCTTTGGCATGTCACAAACCCCAGCATCAGCTGCTATTCCATCAAGAGTCATATTCCAAGCACTGGTGTACAGGAGGCTGCATGTAAATATGAGCTAGATAACTGGAAGGAAGAGCAGGCACACCTTGCTTCAGGCACCCCACTGCAGCACTGAGCTCTGGCTTATGCAATTTCTCTGTGTATGCCCAGTTGTCCTTAACTGTCAAGAAAGGCTCTTGACAAGAGCACAGCAGAAATCCTCACTCACACCACTCAGCAGTCAATACTCCATTCCACAGAACTGCCCAAACTTCAGATTTCGTATTTTTTTTCCCCTAGTCTGCAAGTAGAAGTCCAATGACCTGGAGCATTTAACTGGATAGTTACTAATGCCTCTTAGTCAAAACTGAAGTCTATTCCAAACACTTAGAGGGTACCTGTGAGAATGAAGTAAGTTCAGAATGATTTATCACAGGAAAAAACCCTTGAGCTGCTTGTAAAACATAACGTGGATAAAATTTAGGCAGGCAGCCCCAGGCTTTGTGGGAACAGGCTCAGCCTGCAGAGCCCAGCAGCAGCCCAGTGCAGGCATCCTGTGCAGTGGAGGTGTCTGTTCCTTGCTGCCCTGGTGAGAACCTGGGGAGGATCCATCACTACACTGCTGTCATTGCTGGGTGGCACCAAACCCCATCCTCACAAAAGAAAATGAAACAATGCTGGGATCTCTGTAGATCAGCCCTGAAAGCAGCAACAGGAAACAAGGAGAGATGAAAGCCCAAGGGACCAGTAGTGGTATAAAACTCTCTGCTCCAGGCTGAGGGGGAAAACAGCTCACACTTCTTATCTGAGGTGGTCTCCCAGGCATTAATGTGTGTAAACAACTGCTCCTGATAAGTTAATGCAACATTACAATCATCAGATATAAAAACATACATGTTCACGTAAAAGTATTGTCCTGAGATTTTCTTTTCCATTTTGACCTAGGTTTTAAATAAACACATTAATCTCGTTCAGTCAAATTAAATAACTCAACAGTGACATCAGTATGAGTCTGAGCACTATTGTTGCTAGTGGGAGAGTCGCCAAGACTATGTGTATAAAAGCAAAAGTTGTGCTTCGCAGCCCATGTGATGTAGTCTCAGATAAGTACATTACACAATTTCCTACCACACTCCTGCCAATTTCTTCCAAAATCTTTTTTTCCCCCCAAATTCAACTGACATACAAAATATAAATGGTATTAAAGAAACTAAACAGCTTTCAAATTGTATTTTTATCAGAACATCCTAGTTCAATGTTATTAAATTACATAATACTGCACACAATTCGGCAGACTAAGCCCTGTGTTGCTAGGCTTAGATACCCCATTATGAAATACCTAGGCAGCCTCTGTGCTCCAGGACTGTAATGACAGAGATGTCAATTCACAATTTAATTTTAACAATCTTTCAGGACAGCAGTTGCTTAAGCTGTATATGCCTTTGGTAACATCAACTCGCATGCCCGACTGGAAACTTCCAACACTGAAAGATTTTAAAACAACACTTGATGTGTTTTCTCTGCTGATGATCCACTGTGTTTCTCGATGCTCAGTGCTTTAGAGTGGTGGGAGTGGGGGAGGGGGATATTAGAGTTTTGATCCATATCCCCACCACACATATCAAGCCCTGGAGCATACAACGATGGAAGTTCTGGTCTGGTCACCTCTACCTCCCTCAGTGGCAGTATGAGTGCTTATGAGTCAGGCATCATTCAGGGTACATCCCTAATGTGATTTCCACCTCTGGGAAGGCTTTGTCTACCTGTCAGATAGGTGACTGATCAATGCCAAACACAGCCAATCTTCCATGCTGTTAATCCTTATTCCATCAGCAGCGGTTCAAGGTCTGAAGCCTGCTTCAGAGAAGAGGCAGAAGACATATGGTACATGAGCATGGACCCACCCCCTCATTTCTGTGGTGTGCAGAAGATAAGACTGGAAATGCCTCAGCCCAGTTCACTGGCTCCATTCTCCCTAAACACAGGATGCCTACCTTACCTATGGCTACACTGGTGCTGGGGAATATTTATGGGCACAGGAACTTTATTATCTATAGCATAAATTATTACCACAGTATCCAGAATGGCTTTGGTCTGTGCCAGTAGCACCCTGACAAATAACGCTTGTGCATAGTTTAAGAGTTAGCAGGGACCAGGGGTCACTCCTAATAAGCCTGCATGGAGCCATCCCCTTTTGGAGGGTGAGACAGCCATTCCATCGCAGAAAGCTCACCATCCTTGTGGGCCTTGAGGCCAAGAACAGTACTAGGAATGTTTAATTTATTGGTATGGAAGCAGACTGAGTAGAATTTACTTGGCGACACAGACATGTCCAAATTGTTGACATATCTAACCTACTCACCCTCAAGTCCCTAAACACTTACTTGAGAAAAACATGTGTGTACATGGCATGGATCATTCCACCTAAAAGTAAAAATCTAGGGGGAAAAAAAAAAAAAAAGCAAAATCATGCAGTGCATACAGCTAATGCTGGGTGACATGAGTCTCATGTCAAGTGTATGTCAAGTGTGAATGACTGCTAGACCAAGAACTAGCAACACAGACACAAAATAGAAGGGACTTTTTCCTACTCCTAAACTCACTTTTCACTCTCCAGTATAGAATTAGACTGTAGGTCCTCAAGTCAACAAGAGAAACGTTCCTCCAGGAACTTCCCTGCAGTAATTCCCATAGTGCTACTAAAGACACACCAAGAGCAGAGAAAAGCAAATGAAACACCATCACCGTTGGCTTACTGTTTCCTAACCAGAGACAGGTCCCACTGAAGGCAGTAAGTGGGGTTCCCGAGCTCATGGAAATTAAACACGCTCTCCTCTGTCTTGCGTGGCAGCATATTGACATCTCCACTATGGAAGGGTTGGGGGAAATGTAGATTGGACACACTCCGTCAGGGAAGATTCATGTCACCTCTCAGCAGAACATCTGTGCAGGCCATGATGCTGATGAAGTTCCCTCTAATTCAATTACTATGGGCACAGCAGTGGAATTGTACTGGTTCTTGTTACATTTCACTCTAAGCTTTTTGCAGAAGTCAAAACCAGAAAACCACATGGATGCCAATGCAAACAGGCTTAAAACACAACTGTGTAAAAGCACCATCTCCAGCCTCCCTAAAAAGTGTGTGTACAATCACAGGTGTACACACATGTCTGCGAGCATCTGGTGTTGGAATAAAGCTCCAAGATGCTGCCTCACCCAGAGCACTTGCCTTGGCTAACTGATATGGGAGAGGAGTGGCTGTCAGTACTGAAAATAGCTGACATCACCAGTCTCGGTGTCACTGCAACAGCTAAGTAAGGCCACAGAGGGAGATTTCTCAGAGGATCGTCTAGACATAAGGCTGTGCGGTCCTTGGGAGATGCACGCAGCTGGAAGATGGAGCAGTGAGACAATTATAGCTGGGAGTCTGCTGCTTGGTGACTAAGTGACAACAGAATTGGAAGGGAGAAAATTATTTCAGTCAAACAATGTAAAGGGGAATGCTGTAAACACGCACTCAGTTATTTTTATCTAGCGCTGATTCAGTTACTTCTACCTACTATGAAAGAGAGAAGCATGTGAGTTTTCTCAGTGTTATCAAGTCTTGATTTGATTTCAAACGTGCCCACCCGGCAGCAGCCAGTGTGCACCCAAGGCTGGCAACGAACTGCCTGGGTCACATCATCACAGATACTCACTATGGGGATATACTACACCTTAGCAGGGGAAAGGGTTCTTTAAATAAATAAATAAATAAAAGAAAATATGCTTACAAATACTTGGCCCTCAAATGAGCAAGGAATCTCACGACGCACAGCAGCCCAAAGCAGAGCAGGAGAGGTTTCACCCATGCATTCACCTCTAAAGAGCAGTGCGGAAGCGCACGCCTGAGCTGCACAGCTACTGCTGCTGCTGCTCCAGTAACTGCCTCATGACTCACCAACAGTGGCTCACATGTTGCTTTTGATGCATGTAAATCACTTGAAAAGACTCATATTCTGATTGTGGTACCCACAACATCATCTGGGATCCCCTGGGGCTTCTGATGCTTGAGGCCCACCAGACAAGGGTGCTGTTATGAACCGATCTGAAGCCACTGTCTTTAGCAGCCAACAAAATAAAGTCTGAATGAATTATTAATTATGATGTTACTGAGCTCTTCCTCAACCACAGAACCTGACACCTAGGGTTTTAATTAAACGGGATGTAAAGAAGGCTGTGGGTTTTTTTAATTAAGAAACTAAATTTCTTCCTGATTTGACCCTGAACTACTCCAACTGAAAACAGCTGCAATGATAGGAGGTAAAGTACTTAAGACTCCAATTTATCTATGTTTCACACAGCCCTGGAAACATCTCATTACTTATTCCTATAAGCCTAAATGAGTAATGCAAACTTCTGAAACTCATTTTCTTGGTTTTTTTTTTCAAGTTTGTTCAAAAAGCTCTTCTACATTGCACTTGGTGTGAAGCCATCAATATCAAAGAGCAAATCTTTCAGTGCTTCATGCTTCTCTGGCCACTTATCTACACTGTGGAGTCTTCAATGAATTCACTGTCTCCTGCAATAAGTAAGGACAAAATTCGATGCCACTGCTTAAAAATCTGTGACATCCAAATAATTTCTCTTACTATCTCTCACTTTCGGATATGTTTAAGAGGTTTAAATTCCATCACAGAAGAAAATTAAGTGCCCAGCTCACTTTTGGTATGCCCATGATGTCTGACTAGGAAGGGATGTACCTATTCCTGTGTTGGGACCGTTCTGGGAAAGCACATCAACAGATGCTTCAACAGAGCTTCATTAGTGTGACTTAAGATGGGGAGGACAGAGGGGCATGGACATGGTAACAATGCATCAATGTGCAAAAGGCTGTTGCAAGCAGGACAAGGGAAATCTGTCTTTCACATCCACTTGAAGAAATAGGGAGAATGACCAGGATAGCTATGTGTTGGCATAGTTACCGCTGCTGGAAGTCTGTGAGTGCAGATTACACAGCCTTCTTCAAGAATAACTGTGCTGGCCTTGAGGAGGAAGAAAGGACTGGGACAAACCTTTGAGATGAGCCCTTCTGACCCTACATCACCTACAATGATGTAGCCAGAGCTCCTCTCTTCAGATGCAGCACCAGTCTAACATAGCTACACTGGTTTTAGCCCCTGGGCTACTTATATTCTGATGCTCAGGGTAAACCCAAACCAAAGGGCTGGATGTTCTCACTGACTTTTGTCTTTGAAAATCTCCCACAACATTTGAAGGCACCCCACAAAACTACCACAACCAATGTCTGTGCAAAAATATGAAACCAGACCAATTATCACTATGATCTCTCTTTGACCGTGCTTCCTTCCTCAGTATTAATTTTTAAAGGAAACCAGCAACTGATGTTTATACGGAGTGCACTGCACTGTGTTCCCTGTCTGGACCACACCAAAGTTTCTCAGATCCAATCCCACAGGGGATACATCCTCTTCTCTGACCCACACCCTGCTCCCCGCAGGCAGGAAGAAGACCCATTCACCCAGTCCCTGCCTTATCCCTTCCTGTGGCTGCCTTGCTCAAGCTCACATTAGCAGCTCTGAGGAAGAGCCCCTCGGCTGTCTTCCTCCCCCAGAGCCAGAACCTAAGGAGCACCCATGCCATGGGGGAGCTCTGAGGACATATCTGTGGGACAAGTCAAGAGAGAGTAGGATATGATGTGGAGGTGCATCAACCTGCCCTGGAGAGACAAAATATCTTTTCATGGCCCTGGTTATCACCATTTTATAGTAAATCCTACATTCCTCACATACCCACCATTCCCAGAGAAACTGTAGCAAAATCCATCGGTGTTTCTAAAAATGGAACAGTTGGAAATATGCAAAAATAGAATTCCTGCTTTTAAAATAAATGCTGACTCATCTCTAATACAAAGAATGCTGCAAAGTGCCTCCAGAACAAACACTTCACAAAGGAAGAAGGGGGCTAGAAAAGAATTTCAGCTTCACTGCTGGCCTGAAGTTTATATCCACACTAATCGGATCCTGTAATCCTCATTATCAATCACTGGCATTCTTGGAGCCATTCCTAAATACTCATTTTAGGAAAAGGATTTGTTTAGAGTCGGACATTAAGAAGGCTGTGAATAAGGATACATCTAAAGAACAATTACTTCACCAAGGATTGTAGAATCATAGAATGGTTTGGGCCGGAAGGGACCTCTAAAGGTCATCTAGTCCAACCCCTCTGCAGTGACAAGGGACATCCTCAACTAGATCAGGTCACTCAGACCCTCATTGAGCCTTACCCTGACTATCTCCAGGGATAATGCATCAAATACGTCCCTGGGCAACCTGTTCCAGTGTTCCACCACCCGCATGGTAAAGAACTTGTTTCTAACATACAATCTAAATCCACACTTCTCTAGTTTAAAACCACTGCCCTTCATGCTATCACTAAACGCCTTTGTAAACAGGCCCTTTCCTGCCTTTCTGTCAGCCCCCTTCGGGTACCGGAAGGTTGCTATTAGGTCTCCCCGGAACCTTGTCTTCACTAGGCTGGACAACCCCAGCTCGTAGGAGAGGTGTTCCAGCCCTTGAATCATTTTCATGGCCGTCTGCTGGCCCTGTTCCATCAGGTCCATGATCCTCGTGTACTGAGGGCTCCAGAATTGGACGCAGCACTCCAGGTGAGGTCTCACCAGAGCAAAGTGACAGAATCACCCTCAATCTGCTGGCCACGTTTCTTTTTATGCAGCCCAGGATGCAATCTGTGGCACTCAAGTCTGATGGAAATGTATCCTGAAAGTTTAGTGTCAAACTGTTAGAAAGGAATGCATTTTTGGAGCTCTGGTTTTACATTTATAATGCACACATGGGAAAAATCTAAAGCAAATGTTCTGCTTGTTTTGTATGGTAGGACATCTCATCTCCCTAACAAGAGACCTGAGGGCCAGCTGGGTGAGGTTCAGCATGGTACCAGATATTTTCATTTCCTGGGGGAATACAGAGAAGTGAAGGGAAGTTGGCTCCCACTGGCAGATCCGCAAGGTCTGATCCTGGAGTGGCGTCTGTTTCTCCCCACACAAGGACTGCATCTCATGCTTTTAAGATCTGCTGCCTAGTTATGAAGGGTATCTAATGCCACAAAGTTGGAGATAATCTGTGACACCAGGAGTTGGTTGGGGAGTCTGTGGCCTCTAAGCACCCCACATTGACAGGACACACCCAGCCACCTCCTAGCTGTAGCCTGGCCCAGAGGCTCCCTGACTAACAACCTAGGTCCCAGAGAGAGAGAGACCTGGCAGGTCTGCCAGGGTTACTGGTTAACCCTATCTGAAGGTCTGTTTACTCAGTTACAGTGTTAACACAGCAGACATCTTTTGCAGAAGATGTAGCATCACACAGCTCATCAAGTGAAATACAGATCAACAGATCATCAATAAAATACTCAAAAGCAAGAACTTCCAGAGGTGCTGCCTGTCTGACTGACAGCAGACCTGGAGAGGGAGCAGCAGTACTGCCAGTCACCTTTCCTTCCTCACAGGTGGGAAAGCCTGGCCCGGTGCATATAGGGAGGTAGGTTTCATGCACAAAAGGCTTTCAATATACATCATGTTAGCAGTTTTATGTGGAATCACATTAGCATTTCATTGTGTTGAAACGATATCACATTCAAATGTGTTTTTCCTAAAAGGCTTTCATTGTGCATCACTGTGGGAAATTGCTAATGCAGTAAGATTGACATATAGATTCTCCTGAATGAACATCCGCAGTAACCTGTGCTAATTGAGCCCTCAGTGGCTGGTGAAACCCTGCAGGGGAGAGGAAGGGTGGAGCATCCACAGGGCCTACATCTGGGAGAACTGTGAAACCTAAGAGTATGGAGGACAGGTAAGCACTAATATTAGTGTGTTTTATTCACATAAAGATCTGATTCAGTGGCAGGGATTGACTTGGACAAGGCAACAATGTTCCCAAGCAACAGCACCAAGGCATTTTCCATCAAAAATACCTGGATACACTTGGACTTTCTACAGAAGTTATTTCACAATAGGACTAAGAACAAAAGGAGCAAGAACATAAGGAGCAAGAACATATCTATCGAGCTGCTTCCTGTTGGGGGCAAAGGAGGAGACAGCTGGCCATTCCCAGTAACTTCAGCTGAAGATGCGGGTACTCAATTTCTCTGTAAACCAGAACGCTTGCTTATGAGATGAAACAGGCTTCATATGCCTACATTTGATCCTGGGAGTATAAAACCAGGGATGGATTCTCTTTAGCATGTAAGATGACATGCCATGCTAACAACCAGCTTCAGAAAACACTGAGCAAAAGGCAGAAATAGAGCCCTGAGTCATTAGAAGAAACATACCTCTCTTCTGCAAACCCACCCACTTAGTCTGAGGAACAGCCCACCTCTCCAAGGATGTTTCTCCCTTTCCTCTCCCCTCCCACGCTGCCCCTCCAGCCCAAGAGTCCCCAGCAGGCTACCACCAAGAAGCCTTGTTCCAGGTATTAGTCCTGTAGGACATGCAGCAGGGAAGGCATGGGAGCCGCAGGCTCCTGCCTCACACAGGAATTAATTTTGGTTTCTCTACTCTAGATGTCCCTGTTGAAGCCTCATGCCCTGCATGAAGTAATTAAAGATCTGTTGATGAGAGAGAGATAGATTATCTACCTCATACGTGCTGCAGGGTAAGAAACTACATGTTGGCAACTGGGCCAAAGTAATCTGACAGAGACAAGTAGGTTTGGCTAGGCCAGGCCAGCAAGTAACCATAAGGGAGTCTTGAAAAGTCACATGAATTGCTCATGCCTCCAGTCAGTTCTGAGTCTAGTGGGCTGCATGTGGGATCACATCCTGCCACAGGCCTCTGGGTAAATGGCTTTCCCTCAGGTATCTCGATTTCTGCATCTGTCATACAGATAACCTGATGGGGACAGCTTTGTAAAGCACTATGAACTCTCCTGATGAGGAATGCTGCAGGGGAACACTTGGGGAAAAAAAAAAAAGAAAAAAAAAAAGGATCTTTTTGTTAAGGATACGCATGGCAAAAAAATCACATACACACCAAAAAAAGATGCAGTATTGTTGAAACGTATTGACCTCAGCAGCAGGGTTACTTGTGTTACAAAGGATTCTTCATTACACGGAGCTTTGCTATTAGCAGACAGCACTTTCTGGAAAGGGTACCACCACTGCCAACTCTCTCCCTGCATGGCTGCATGACCAAGTACACCACCAGACCAAACAAACAGAATAACTTATCAAGAAACGGCCAATCTGACTCCTATTGTAGCCAGGTAATGAGGGTGAAAGAAAGACTGAAGTAGAACGAACTGTAATGACCCAAGGGTCTGTAAATTCTTTTTTTTTTTCCCCCTCCTCATTTCTCTCTTTCAGTGGACTGAGAGTTTGAGGCCAATAGTTCTGAGGAATTTTGGAAGTGGGGAACATTTTGAAAGCCTAAACAAAGACCAGGCATAGAGAGAAACTCCAGAAGAGGAGTCTGCATGGAGACATTTCAAAATGAGGAGCAAAAGATGCAGGATTTTTACAGGGGTCATGCTGACTGGGAGTAGAACGTAGGTGGAAGAAAAGAGCTTGTTGGGAAATGGGAGGTTGCAGTATCACGCTGGAAGGTTGCCACAGTGTAGACTAATGCTTTGGCAGCTGCAAACAAAAGGAAAGAGGAATATAAGCAGCAGCACGAAGAAAAAGTGTCAAGAGATATCTGTGAGTACCAAGATCTGTGAGGAAACAGGAAAGATGATTCTAAGTTTGGCAGTGGGGAGGATAGTGGTAGTACTGACAAAGAAAAAGAGCAGGAAGGAAACAAATTCTGGAGGGAAGGATGTGGGAAAGATAAAACATTTCTCCTCCCAGTCAGAAACACACCTCGATCTTAATGCTGTCTCAGAAAAACAGAGATAGATTATAATCAGATTTTCCTCTTCTATTTTATGTAGGGGTGACTGCAAGAACTGGGAAATCAACTCCACTCCGGGTCCACTTCCACCATGTCCTTGCTGTGCCCTTGTCCAAAGGAGCTGAACTTCAAAGCAAACTGCTCAATTTCATCTATCGAAGACATTGCAGAAGTTCTTGCAGAAAACTGCAAGTGGACCCATGGAACAATGTCTAAAAATCCCAGGTATCTGCATAAAACTTGGGCAATTAATGTTTCACCTGCTTTGATTTACACACATACATGTATTAGTCAGGATCTCAGTCTGGGCTCTGATCCCACAGTCTATTAGATCCACTCATCTGCAAAAGCACAGCAAGGTTTTCAGCTGCGGTAATAACTACACAGGGCCCTAGGTTTTTTAATTCACCTCTTCATTTGTAAAATTCTCACAGTATTAACCATTCAGACATAGACAAAATAGAAGATGGGAAATAATTTGGGGTATTTTTGAAAAATTAATTTTATTATGCTGTATTCAGAATCTAATGCTTCCTTACAACAAACGTTCTCAAAGACAGTAATAGGATAACAATGATTCTCTGAAATTGTCATTATTATTACTATCTTTTGATAATGTACAGTAACACTAATGATTCTTTATACCTGCCTGAAGCAGGAAACCAGGCAGTCTACCAGGACAACTGTTCCTATATATGTTTTTGCTGGGCTGTTTGTTTTCAGTAAAATATTTATGATTTTTTAAAACTTAATTTATTTTCTTCCTCATCCCTGTAATTATTATTTGTAAGGGGTGTGTTGCACAGTGAATGGAATTCACTGTTACACTTTCACTACAATTTTTGCAGCAGACAAAACACCCGGAGCGTATAAATTTTTTCACTTCTGTTTCCCTTTATTCTGTTAAGTTTCTTTGAAATTAGGTGCCTAGTACTGCTGATGCTCGAATTACTGCCAGTATCAGCACCAGTGATAAACTCTCATTAGTATTTTGGTTAGAGGTCACTTGTAATTAGTAGTCATTGTCCTTTGAATTTAACAATGGAAAAAGAAAACTTCATAGAGACAGATAAGCCTAGCCATCAAAATTACAGCACTTTAGCATTCAGGAGAGAGGATAACATGACACACTATCTCCTGGGCCAGCAACACCAGAGAGCTAAGGATTCAAATGCGAGATGCAGAAAATCTGTACCAAGAATAAAAAGGAAAGAAAGGAGGATTAACTGTCCAAATGTTATGTGATACATTACACTGACACTCCTACTCTCCAGTTTTTGTGAGTCTTGTACCTTGCCTTGTACACACTGAGGACAACATGGGGCACTAGCACCAGTTTCTGCAAAAGCAGCTTCCAAACCTGAGGTGCTACCCAGTTCCTCCACACGTCCCCACTTTCTGAAGATACTTGGCACACGTGTGCAAGCCTCTTGGCCTTGGGCAACTGTGTTAATAAAACAGTAACTCTCAACTTCTTCACAAAGTCATGGAGTTGACAGATTTGCACATGTAATGTATGTAAAGAAAAGCTTTTATCTCCAACTTGTATCAATTTACAAGTCCTGATTATCATGAGGATTCATGATAAAATACACTTAACCCTTATTCCAGTCATTTTTGCTGAACTAATGTTTATGTGAAAGGTAACAAAGTGAAATAAAAAGAAATGTTTTTAACTCCATCACAAAGGGAAGACGAGAATGGGAACTACTACCAAACTCAGTAAATATAACACAACATATCCTTGATACAACTCACTTCAAATAAATTTTAAGGCATGTTTATTTTAGCTACTACATTAAATTAACTAAGTATTAAAAAAAAAAAAAAAAAAGAAAACAAAAACAACAAACCACAAATATCCCCAGCCTCTGCTTTAAAATCTAACAGGAAGCAAACACGAGCGAGCCAGACACTGGTACTTATCAAATCTGAAAGAAGGGAGTTGTCTGGCTGGATTAAAACGGATGAGGTTTGTTTGAGTGATGACATTTGTCCTACCATTGCTGAGGGGAAGAATTTTGCAGCACTTTCTTCAGCTTATACCCCTAAAGGTGAGAAGGTCACTCACTCCTACCACACAAATACATGCACATATAAAGATGCACATTTCCATACATCAGAAACCCAAAGTACTGAAACTTGTTATCCACAGCATCCTTCCCAACCCACCATAAACTTGGAACATGCTCCGAAGCTGTGCACATCATTTCCCACTTCTGCCAAGGGAGAACTCTCATTCACTAAAAAGTTGACCATTCTGGGCTTAAATTATTTTTTTCACTAATTTATAAAAGTAATTAACAGTGCACATGTGTGTGCATGTGTGCATGTCATTTATTCTTATTCCCACGGATGCCTCTTTTAAAGCAGACCTGGCTAGCATCAAGTAAATTCACCCATAAAATCAAAGTAGAAAAACACAGAGGTACTGTACAATATCCGAACTGTTCCAAATAAGTTGAACTTTGATTTCCCTGTCCAAGCATGGAGATAAAATTACAGTAATTCATAATTTGCCATATCGAGGGCTATTGTTGTTTGGAAATCTTGGTTACTTCCTAAGGAGTAACGTTTTAACTTCAGAGACAGAAAACCAGTCCCCATTTGTAGCTGAAACACAACCCCAAATCCCATCAATTCTTCTCCCTTCGGCTTGGGAGCATGTCCAGGAGCGGGATTTCTTCAACCGAAAATAACCTCTGAAAGGAAAAGTATTTCCAAACGTGTCATGTGGGGTTTTGCTGAGCTTTTGTTCGTTAGTTGGTTTTTTTTTTATTTTTTTTTCTCCTCCTTAAACGAGAAGGAAAGAAATCCTAACAGCGGGAAGACTTGTCAGCGTTTAGCCATCCATAAAAATGCTTTTTCCCTCACGCTCCTCCTTTCTCTTGCAGTCCTGGCGTCGGTTTGTCTCATCTCGCTGCTGCCCCAGCCCCCGCCCGCACAGCGCCCCAGCGCAGCGGGACCGGGGCCGGCAGCCACGGGGATGCCGGCAGCCGCGGGGCCGGACACTGGCCCGGGGCGCCGCCGCGGCTGCCCCACTAGGCGCACCGGGGGATGCTGCACATGGCACGGGGAAAGATGCGGGGCAGCCCTGGCGGGAAGTTTTGGACGGCGGTGGCGGGACTGTCCCCTGTCCTCCTCTCGACCCGTCCGTCCCCATCGTCCGTCCCCCCCCCCCCCGCTTCCCGGAACGCAGCCGGGAGCCCCGGCTCTTACCTGCCACCGGGCGCTGGCTGGGGTCTCGTCGCGCCGCGGGCGGGAGCGGGGCTGCAGCTGCGCGGCGGCGGGGCCAGGGCTCAGCGGCAGCAGCAGCCCCGGCCGGCGTCAGTCAGGCGGGAGCCGCCAGGCTGTATTAGTGCGCCGGGCTGGACCGCGGCCAGCAGCGCCGTAGCCGCTGCCGCTGGCCCGCCCCTGCGCCCCCCCAGCCGCGCCGCCCCGCGCCCGCACACGCACACGGGTACACACACACAGAGACAGACAGGGGCAGGCACAGACACAAGCACACACAGATAGACAGGCACAGACACACACACAGAGCGCAACCCCCTCCCGAGCACCCACACACACCACGAACCCCACCTCGCGCTGTCCCTGCTCCCCGCGCGCACCCCCACCACAGCTGCCGAGTTCCCTTCCCGCTCATGGACACGCTCATCCCCGCCAAAGAACTCACCCCGCGGTGCAGTCACGCACTCAAAAT